>WNWK01026081.1:0-27812 GCA_009830355.1 Cherax destructor
GGGAGGGGGATTGGGGGTATTAGGTTTGGTCTGAGGAAGGAGACCAAGAAGTCCAATTCCTCAGACTGATAGCCTCTTTACCATGACAAGGAGCCCCCCTTAAAGAGGAGAGGTATGGAAATAAATGGTATAAAATACCGACACAATGGAAAAATAAACACATAAGCAGTATAATGTGATCCTTTATTGACAACGTTTCTCCCACGCAGTGGGCTTTATCGAGTCACAGACAGATCTACCTGGAAAATGAGGGACCACTGTACTTGTCATCGTGAAACCAGTCAAAATTATCTTTATTTCTATAATATATCATCTATTCTATAATATGAGACTAAGAAAACGAGAATACAAGCATAAATACCATACGAAAATAGACTGCAAAGTCGCTCTTTTAAACCAAAAACACAGTCAGTTTTTTTTTCTTCATTATGCACTGTGTGGTGCAGGAAATTTTTTATACTGCGCACACTGACCGCACAGACCTATTCTATGACATCTAGGCCTAACAGCCTGTTTCTGCTTGATTTGAGGGCGCTAGAATTTAGGTGTACTAGTACGACCATAACCCAAGGTCGTAAGCTGTATTAGTAAGACCGAAACCCCAAAAGGGTTAACCCTTAAATGATCCAAACATATATATATGTTGACACGCCCAGTGCCCTGAATATTTTGATTTTTTTTTATAGAAATAAAGAGCACATTTTTTTAAAGTGTTATATGATAAAAAAAAAATTTAGAATCAGTACTTACCGAGATATAAGTTGGCACTGGATGCTCACCTGACAGCAACAGGAGTCCTGCCGCTTGCAGAATTGTTGCCGATATACCTTTTTTCTCTTTTTTTTATTATTTTCATATAATTTTTATATTCTGAAAATTACAATTTATAGTAGTTCTTGTGATTTCATAGCTATCTTTGTTCTGACAGTAATATTAGGTACTGAAATTGTACTCAAATAATAATAATAATGATAGTGCATAAAATTATAATAATAATAATGATAGTGAATAATAATAATAATAATAATATAGTGCATAATAATAATAATAATAATAATAATAATAATAATAATAATAATAATAATAATAAAGTTCCCTTGAAGCATTATTAAAGATTTGTGTCACTGCCTTATCTCATCTGATCTCCACTAATGATGACTGGTGACATTTGATGAGGGGTGAGGGTAGTCTTATCTCTTCTTATCAGTCCAGTAATTACAGTGATGACATTTGACAAGCTTACACTGCTTCCCTTTATTTGTTATGCAAACCTGTCTCTCTTTCTGTATCTGTCTGTGTGTCTGTGTGTCTGTCTTTCTGTCTGCCTGTGTGTCGTCTCCTTTCTGTCTGCTTGTCTCAGAGAGTAGCTCATGAACCAACTGGTATTACGCAGATCACAAGCATATTATATCACTTTGTCTTGATTTTTTTAGTTATCCTAGGTAATTTACACTATGTATAATTGTATTTACGTATGTGTTAATGTGAGATAGAGAGACAGATAGATACAGACAGACACAGACAGACAGAGATAGACAGCCAATCAAGTACCCAGCTGACCAGCCAGGTGGCCAACCAGCTGCTGGCCAGCCAGGTGGCCAACCAGCTGCTTGCCAGCCAGGTGGCCAGGCAGGCAGGCTGGCAACATCACTTTCCACTTCAAAGGGGAGTGTTAATATGACATGACATCAGTGAATCCTTGGTGTTTGCTGCAGTGTTTGCTGTAGCTGGTGCTCAATTGAACTGCTGCTCCCACAATGTACTAAGTGGTCCCAGATTTTTTTTAATATGGCACACACCGAGTGTTAAGACCCATTCTACGCTGACCAGGCATCTCAGGCCAATCGTGCCAAATTTGGAGGCAGGAAAAATAAAACGTAAATATACGTTTGGGGCAGTAGCAGTACTAACGTATATATACGTTTGGGCCGTTTAAGGGTTAAACATCTGCCAATCCATGGAATACTACTGCTTGAACCATTAACCCTTTCAGGGTCCAAACCGTAGTTCTACACCATGAGCTCAGCTCACTCAAATAAGCTTTGATTATTATTATTATAATCAAATAGAAGCACTAAACCACAAGAGTCATACAGCATTGAAGGTTATTGCAGGATGCAGGGAGAATGGGTTGTAAGAGGGAGATGGATGGTTAGTAGGGTATGGAGTGCAGCAGGATAGTGGATAGTGCAGGGAGAGAGGGTAGCAAGAGATCGAAGTAGAAGGGACTGAGGGAGGTGCTAAAGGTATAATCTTCAGAGTTTGTGTAGTAAGTCAGTTTCTGTCAAAAAGTCAACGAGAGAGTCAGGATTAAAGGAGGGTCCATCAGCATGAAGGGAAGGTAAAGAAAGGGCCACAGAGCGAAGACGCCGTTGGAGGTAAATTCTGCACGCTCGTTGATAAAGTGGACAGTCCAACAGAATATGTCGAACAGACACTGGAACCTGACAATGCTCACAGAGAGGGGCAGGGAGCCTCTCCATGAGATACCCATGCGTAAGACGAGTGTGGCCAATGCGAAGACGGGAGAGTGTAGTCTCCCAACCTCGACATTGGTGACAAGAAGAAGGCCAGAAACCTATACTCGGTTAAATAGAATGAAGTTTGTTATTTAGCAGGTCAGACCAGCGTTGTTGCCAACGGGTGCGAAGTTGGGTAGCAATGACTGCAAAATAGTCCGTAAAAGGAACACCTCTATATGAAACTGGAAGGTCATGTACTGCTGACCGCACAGCAGTGTATGCCTGTTCATTGCCCTGTACGTCAACATGACCAGGGACCCAACAAAAAACAATATCTTTGTGCTTGCTAGAGATACTGCATAACCAAAGTTGGATACGAAGAACTAGGGGGTGAGGTGTATCAATTTTACGGATAGCCTGTAAAGCACTAAGAGAGTCTGAAACGACCACAAATGGTGATACAGGCATAGATGCAATACGGATAAGTGCCACAAGAATGGCATAAAATTCAGCCGTAAATATGCTAGCAGAGGGTAATAGATGCCCTCGCACGACGCTGTCCTGAAACACTGCTGTGAATCCGACGCCGTCAGACGACTTTGAACCATCAGTGTATACTGCGATGGCATGGGAATGAGAGCGGAAGTGGTCTAGAAAAAAAGAGCGAGAAGCTGCCGTAGGTAGGCGGGCTTTCGCGCAAGGGAGAGGAATAGAACAGACATGGACAGCAGGAACTTCCCAAGGGGGTAGGGGAAAGGGAGATGTCACATGAACATATAGAGGTGGTAGCTGAAGGGAAGACAAGAGTAAATGTAGACGAAGAGAAAAGGGACGAAGTAAGCAGGGACGACGAACAAATAAAGAGCATCTACTAACATCTGTAACAATCCTATACATGGAAGGATTGCGCAGGTCATGAGAGTGAACATAATAGCGAATGCAATGTGCATCACGACGATCGGACAAGGATGGAATGTTCGCTTCTACATAGAGGCTCTCAACCGGGGAAGAACGAAATGCACCAAGGCATAAGTGTAATCCCTGGTGATGGATGGGATTAAGGATGGAAAGAGTAGCAGGGGAGGTCGCCGAATATATCTGGTCACCATAATCGAGTTTTGATAAAATTAGGGCTGAATGTAGACGAAGGAGAGTTCTACGATCAGCCCCCATGAAAGATGTGCAAGGGTTTTAAGAAGGTTCAGCCGGCTGTGACAAGTTGCGTTCAGAGAGATAATGTGAGGTTTCCAGGACAATCGACGGTAGAACAGGAGGCCGAGAAACCTGACTGTATCACATTCTGGGATACGTGAGCAGTATAGGTACAATGGATGATCAGAGACCACTGAACGTCTAGTAAATGTAATTTGATGAGTTTTGCCACTAGAAAATTTAAACCTGTGAGTGGTGGCCCAATCAGAAACCCGGTTGATGGCATGCTGGAGGGAAACTGCAATGAGGTGACAGTCAGCACCTGCACAAGCTATAGCAAAGTCATCCACATAGAGCGATGACCAAATATTGGATGGGAGAACAAATGCCAGATTATTTATAGCAAGCAAAAAGAGTGTTGTGCTCAGAACACATCCCTGGGGGACACCTTCAGCTTGGACAAATTCCAGGGAAAGTTCATTACTAACCCGGACCCGGAAATGTCTGTCAGTTAAGAAGGCTTTAAGGAAGAATAGTAGATTGCCTCGGAGGCTTAAGGAGTGGGCCTGGGTAAAGATATTATATCTCCAAGTTGTATCATAAGCCTTCTCAAGGTCGAAAAAGATAGCGATAACCGAGTGGTTATTAGCAAAGGCATTACGAATATACGTATCCAAGTGCAAGGGGTCAATGGCAGAACGGCCCTTACGAAAGACATATTGACTAGGGGAGAGACTATTGTGCGTCTCTAAATACCACATCAAACGTCTATTAACTAGATGTTCCATCACCTTGCAAACTGCACTGGTAAGAGCAATGGGATGGTAGGGAGAGGTATCATGTCCCGTAATACCTGGTTTGCGAAAAGGGAGAACAATAGCAGACTTCCACAGCTGAGGAAGAAATCTTTGCAACCATATAATATTAAAGACATATACATATTCATATGCTGTAGCATATGAATATGTATGCCGTCTGGCCCAGCTGCCGATGATCGGCAAGCAGAGAGTGTTGCCTCCAGTTCTTGAAGGGTAAAAGGCATATTATAAGATTCTTCTCTAAGAGAAGAAAAATCTAAGGGCTTTAACTCGCTGGCAGACATAGAAGAAAGGAACGAGGGGCATAGATGGAGCCCCTGAGATATGCGGACTAGATGATTACCAATTTCAGTGGCAACGGCAAGAGGGTGTGCTATATCAACACCAGCAACCTGAAGAACAGGAGCCGGGTCGGGGGAGAATTTACCACTTAATTTCCGCACTTTCTTCCAGACTGCACTCATCGAAGAAGTCGAAGTGACAGTAGAAACGTAATCTCGCCAGAAAGTGCGTTTAGCATCACGTATGACACGGCGAGCAATAGCTCTCTTCTGCTTAAAATCAAAAAGTCTCTCTGTACTCACCTAGTTGTGGTTGCAGGGGTCGAGACATACCTCCTGGCCCCGCCTCTTCACTGGCCGCTACTGGGTCACTCTCCCTGGGCCATGAGCTTTATCATACCTCTTCTTAAAGCTGTGTATGGAACCTGCCTCCACTACATCACTTCCCAAGCTATCCCACTTCCCGACCACTCTGTGACTGAAGAAATACTTCCTAACATCCCTGTGATTCATCTGAGTCTTTAACTTCCAACTGTGTCCCCTTGTTGCTGTGTCCCATCTCTGGAACATTCTGTCTCTGTCAACCTTGTCAATTCCTCTCAGTATTTTATATGTCGTCATCATGTCCCCCCTATCTCTCCTGTCCTCCAGTGTCGTCAAGTCGATTTCCCTTAACCTCTCCTCGTAGGACTTACCCCTTAGCTGCGGGACTAGTCTTGTTGCAAACCTTTGCACTTTCTCTAGCTTCTTTACGTGCTTGGCTAAATGTGGGTTCCAAACTGGTGCTGCATACTCCAGTATGGGCCTAACGTACACAGTGTACAGGGTCCTGAACGATTCTTTATTAAGATGTCGGAATGCTGTTCTTAGGTTTGCTAGGCGCCCGTATGCTGCAGCAGTTATTTGGTTGATGTGCGCCTCAGGAGATGTGCCTGGTGTTATACTCACCCCAAGATCTTTTTCCTTGATTGAGGTTTGTAGCCTCTGGCCCCCTAGACTGTACTTCGTCTGCGGTCTTCTTTACCCTTCCCCAATCTTCATGACTTTGCACTTGGTGGGGTTGAACTCCAGGAGCCAATTGCTGGACCAGGCTTGCAGCCTGTTAGGATCCCTTTGTAGTTCTGCCTGGTCCTCGTCCGATTGAATTCTTCTCATCAACTTCACATCATCTGCAAACACGGACACTTCGGAGTCTATTCCTTCCGTCATGTCGTTCACAAATACCAGAAACAGCACCGGTCCTAGGACTGACCCCTGTGGAACCCCACTCGTCACCAGCGCCCACTCTGACACCTCGCCACGGACCATGACTCGCTGCTGTCTTCCTGACAGGTATTCCCTGAGCCATTGTAGTGCCTTCCCTGTTATCCCTGCCTGGTCCTCCAGCTTCTGCACTAATCTCTTGTGTGGGACTGTGTCAAACGCCTTCCTACAGTCCAAGAATATGCAATCTACCCACAACTCTCTCTCTTGTCTTACTGCTGTCACCCTGTTACCTCTGTGGTTCTGTTATACCGATACCTGCCCCATGCAGCGCGTTTCAAATGCACTGCCCGAGCACAAGTAGGAGACCACCAAAACACGCACTTCTGAGGATGCTTGCCCGAGGTTTGGGGAATAGAATGTGAAGCCGCTGTGAAGATGGAGGACGAAAAGAGATGTAAAACCTCATCAATGGAGGATGAGGTAGGAACCTCATGAAAGGCAGTAAGATGTGCGTAAAGGTCCCATTTCGCCCAGTCAAATTGCCAGCGTGGGCAATGAGGAGGTGGAGAAAACAAAGGGGACTTAAGGCTGATTGGGAAATGATCGCTGTCATGTAAGTCCAGGAGGACAGACCAGGTGAAGTCAAGGACTGTTGAGGAAGAGCAGATGGAGAGATCGATACAGGAGAAAGAATGAGTTCGAGGATCAAAATGGGTAGGAGTACCCGTATTTAAAACATGGAGGGGAAGAGAAGCAAGAAATGCCTCCAACTGAATGCCATGGGAGTCACAGTGCGACCCTCCCCAGAGAAGATGGTGTGCGTTAAAATCGCCAAGTAATAGAAGGGGTGGCGGTAAGGAAGAAACCAGAAAATCAACATCTGGGATAGACAATGCCCGTGAAAGGGAGAGATATAAAGAACAGAGTGTATACCACTTATTCAAGGGGGTACGGGCTGCAGTGTAGTGTAGATGGTATGGAACACCAGTGCGTATAAGAAGAGCACTTTCGTTAAAGGTTCCATCGGAAAAAAGATCCGATGAATATAACAAATCATAGCCTGAAAAGGGCCTGATAACAGTGGATTGTAATTTGGGTTCTTGCAAACAGACCCCAACAGGGGAAAACTGGGAGAGCAACACCTGAAGTTCACCCCGGTTACCCCTGAGGCCTCGGATATTCCACTGCAAATAAGCCATGATTTATGGAGAGAAAGATATAAGTGGAAGTGAGAGGAATCTATGGACTAGGGTTAGAAAAGTCCATGTGTGGAGGCAGTGGAAGATCTGTAATCAGAGAAGGAGGAGGACTTTGTGAAGGAAGGGGGGGTTGAGACGAAGAAGAGAGATGAGGAACCTCAGGTGGAGTAGTGTCAATCATCAGTCCAGTCTCTGAAATATATTCTGCAATAGCTTCCAGTGTTTTGGAAGTCAAAGATGCAGAATGTGGGACTACAATAGAAATGGAAGAAGAGTGAGCAACTATCGGGGAGTCTATAGACTGTACTAAAGTAGAGGGCGAGGAGATAGAAGAGGAAACTGTCAAAGGGGCTTGGGAGGGGACAGGGGATGAAGGTAGCGTATGAGGAGGACGAGCCTCCACGCACGTTACAGAACTAGGTGGAGACGAAGATCCTGGCAGTAGGGGGGTGCTGAGGTTTAGGTGAAGGACGAGGACGTGTAGACTCAGAACTGTGCGAGTGTGGATAGTATGGGAAGCCGAGGTAGGGACCTCGGAGCCAAGAACATCAAAAGGATTCGAGACAGTGGTGACTGAGGATGAGGCGACCACAAAGGAAGCCGTGGAAGTTGGGACCCCAGAAGCGGGGCGACGTTTAGCAATGCAAGAATAGGAAATACGGAAGTCTCCCTTGAAGGCAAAGATGAGAGATGGCCATAGCATATGTGAAGCCTTCCGCCTCTTTGAGACAACGGATTTCCCGCTCATTCAGGTAAACCTAACAACGGCGAGAATACGATGGATGTGCCTCATGACAGTTAAGGCAAGAGGGAGGTAGAGTACAAGAAGAACTGGCATGCTCGTCAGCTCCACAGACTGGGCATTCGGCCATGGACCTGCAATATTTCGCTGGATGACCAAAACGCCAGCAGTTTCTACACTGCTGCGGTGTAGGGGTCACCTTTCGAACTTGTAAACGTTGACCTGCAATGTAGACCGAAGGTGGAAGTTCTCGGCAGTCAAATGTTAAACGAGCTATATTACAAGGATAACGTCTTCGCTTATTGGCAGGGAGGACAAAAGTGTCAACTTTAAAGATAGGGAGTTCTTGGAGCTCAAGCTGCTCTAAAATGTCATCACCACATGTCTGGAAATTCCGTTGGACAATGGTGTGGGGTAAAATGACAGAACCACAACAAGAATTGAGGGAATGATGCTTGTCAATAGTAACAGGAACAGTATCTATGGTTGTAAGAAGAGAAAGATCGGGAGCTTGGCCAGCATTCTGGACCGTGATGATGCGAGTGCCGCTCTTGAGAGCGTGAAATGAGATATCTTTACCAACATGGTGTAGCAGAGCCTTACCGATACAATGATCTGAAAGATAGGTATTAGGAGAAGTCGGTCTTAGAGTAAAAAATTTTGTCCATTGAGTAGTGTGAAACAAAGTGTCTAAGGGCAGTGCATGACGAGCTAGTCGTTTCTGAGACGAACGAGAAGGAAGTGTCAAATTTTCATGTAAGGGTCGTGATCGTTTGTGCGCGGGACCGGGGGGGGGGTCCGATGGTGATGGGCGGGCACTCGAAAATTGCTGCACCGTTAAGGGAGAAGCCGGAATCAAGGTCAGAGAATAGCGAAGGTCAGATGTACCGAAAGGGCCAGTCGGGTCCCTGGTACCTGAAGCAGGTGAGGTACAGGGGTATTAGGGTTGTCCGAAGAATTGTCCATTAACGAGGTAGGGTCAGAACTAGGTGTGGTATCAAGGGGCCCGGGGGTAGGTTCACAGATTAGGGCATCCATGGTTAGGTTACTTCTTTCTTTTTGTTTTTAAGAAAAAAAAAAAAAGAAGAAAATAAAATAAAAATAAAAAAAAAGAATAAAAAAAAGGAGGGAACGTGGAGGAATAGCTCCTAGGAGGAATGAAAGGGCGTAAATCCCCCTCTGTGCCCAAGAGGACCTCAACACCGCAAGTAGTGCAGATGCTGCATGGAACCCGTGCCATACCCTACCCTTCATGCCAGTAAACCAGCAATCCGGGATAGCAACCTCACATCCACCGAGCCACCTCAGCGGGCAAAAGAGAGGGCGGCCGGATATCCGCCACAAAGCATACCACCTTCGGCCACCACCCCTGGAATCCGAAAGGTGGCCTCCAGAGATACACCTGTCGCCCGAAAGATACCCAATGCCACCCCCCCGGGGAGACCGGAGAGGGATCGGGACATCCCCAGGCGATCCAGATTCCACGGCAAACTACACAACCGCCAAGAACCTCAACGGAATGGGATTGGACCACGGTACCCTTCCCCCTACCTAGGAACTAGAATGCCTGTGGAGAGAAGCTCCCAGGGTAAAAATGGGAAGGAAATAAGGGAGGGATGAGGAGGAGGAGGATAGGGAAAAGGGAGGGTGGGGAAGATGGGAAAGGGGAGGGGGGATTGGGGGGTAATTAGGTTCGGTCTGAGGAAGAAGACCAAGAGGTCCAATTCCTCAGACTGATAGCCTCTTTACCATGACAAGGAGCCCCCCTTAAAGAGGAGATAAGCTTTGAGCGGTAAATTTGGGCCTTGATATGAGAGAATACATCTATTTTGTAAGTGTACACCACATGAATCAAATCCTGCAGCACACAGTGCATAATAAGAGAAAAAAAAAACTGAGACCGTAATTTTTTATTAAAACTGCGACTTTGCAGTGTTTTTTCATATGTTTTTTATAGTTGTATTTGCGATTTCGTGGTCTCATTTGATAGAATAGAAGATATATTACAGAAATATAGATGATATTGATTGGTTTTAGTCCTGGAAATGGCTTGAAACTGAGCTCAAAGTAGCAAAAATGTTAATTTCTTGCCGATGTTCAAGAGTAAACAAATGACCTCACACGTCTAATACGTGCCAGCTGGTGGGTCTAATATACATTCACAAATGTGGAGATATTATTTATATAATTTTTACAATATTGCATAACAGTAAATCTTTCATTTTTTGGTTTGAATAAAAATTCATTATGTGAATAAAAAATAAAAATGGAATTCATTTGTAAAGCCTGAAAATGCAACTAATGAACAGAGGAAATGTTAGTTTAGTGCCAGAAATGCTTGCATTGTTTATTTTGGACCCTATTTTGAAATTGGAATATTTTGAACTTTGTGTTAAATTGGCCAAATTACCAATTTCCGATCACTTTATTTTGTAGATGAAACAGTTGACTGGGCGATTTCTTGTGCTCAATCGATAGAATAGAAGTAATACTAGCGAAATAGCTAAGAATTTGGTGGACTGGAATAATGTAATTGGCCTAAAATGGGAGTCAAAGTCAGCAAAATCGCCGCTGTGTAAATATCGCTGACACGTCAAAATTCGTGAGAGCATAATTTCGTCAATTTTCCATCAAATTTCGTACTTTTTGTTTTATTACCTTCAGAAAAAGATTTTCTACCATTTCATAAGAAAAAATAACAAAAATTTTTTTTGAAAATTCTTGGATCCTGGCACACACTTTGAAATTTGGCCTCTGGAGCCTGAAAGGGTTAATTGTTTTATTGTTTTTATTATCCACAACTTCAAGATTATTATTTTTATAAACCTCCACCTTGACTACCTCACATTAGTATTAAGTTTAAATAAAGTTTTTAATAAAAGTTAACCACTCTTATCTAGTCTAGATTTAAATAGTTATTATGTACTAGGATTAGTCTGCCCGAAATGCCCTGGCATGGTAGTGGCTTTCTTTGTGCCTAGCAAACCAAAATTGTAATTACACATTGTAACCTTTACAAAGAAATAAAACTTTATCTTTTAAGCAGATTACAGATTTGACTTCATTTGCACACAAGACTGTTCTTTATTTATAAAATATATAACATATTATAAACATAAAAAGAACTTATCTTCTCTATGAACTTCTTATATGATTTATATGACTGACATTTCATTAACATTTTTCATTTTGAACATTGATATTGTATATCCATGTATATATTCTCATGTATTTATAATTAAAACATTTCACTTAACATGTTTTGTCTCCTGAATGTACTCGCATATGTTTCACAAGAAGGGATTTTTGACTAAAACATTTCAGACACTCAGGGCAGTGATATGGTTTATCTCCTGTATGTATTAGCATGTGTCTCACAAGACTGCCTTTTACACTAAAACATTTCAGACACTCAGAGCACTTATATGGCTTGTCTCCTGTATGAACCCGCATATGTGTCACAAGATGGCATTTTATACTAAAACATTTCAGACACTCAGAGCACTGATATGGTTTATCTCCTGTATGTATTCGCACATGTGTCACAAGACTGCCTTTTACACTAAAACATTTCAGACACTCAGAGCACTGATATGGTTTATCTCCTGTATGTACTTGCATATGTTTCAAAAGATTGCCTTTTATACTAAAACATTTTAGACACTCAGGGCACTGATATGGTTTATCTCCTGTATGTACTCGCATGTGTCTTACAAGATTGCTTTTCATACTAAAACATTTCAGACACTCAGGGCAGTGATATGGTTTATCTCCTGTATGTACTCGCTTGTGTCTCATAAGACTGCCTTTTTCACTGAAACATTTCAGACACTCAGGGCACTGATATGGTTTATCTCCTGTATGTACCCGCATATGTCTCACAAGATTTTCTTTTACACTAAAACATTTTGGACACTCGGAGCACTGATATGGTTTATTTCGTGTATGTACCCACATATGTCTCATAAGATTGGCTTTTCGACTAAAACATTTCAGACACTCAGAACAGTGATATGGTTTATCTCCTGTATGTACTTGCATATGTTTCACAAGACTGTCTTTTTGACTACAATATTTCAGACACACTGAACACTGATATGGTTTATCTCCTGTATGTACTTGCATATGTTTCACAAGACTGTCTTTTTTACTACAATATTTCAGACACACTGAACACTGATATGGTTTATCTCCTGTATGTACTCGCATATGTCTCACAAGATTGGATTTTTTACTAAAACATTTGAGACACTCTGAACACTGATGTGGTTTATGTACTTTATGTTTCTCCATATTTTTCACAAGAAGGTATTTCATTTTAAAATATTTTAGGCATTCAACAGTGGTATAGTTAATCTTCCTTATATACTTTCATATGTATTTCATTTTTTTTAACTATCTTGGACACAGAACACAGTTTTTGTTATGAACATTTTCCAATGTTAAGATATTTTTCCTCAAAACTTTTCCTACTTAATGAGCGGTAATAAAGTTTATTTTGTGTGTGTTAAAGGACTATCATAATTTTTGTTTCGTATGTTGAAAGACTAATATATGTACTAGACACTGCAGATACTCTCAACAACATTTTTAGTATTATTTTCTCTAGTCTTTAAAAAGATTTTTATGAAAAATTTAAAATTATAGTGTATTGCATTTTTTAGATAGAATTTCCAATGTCTAAAGCAAAACTTCCCAAGAATATCAAGTGATGTTCTTCTTGAAGTACTGAAGACATGTCTGGCTAGATACAACCTGGTAGTCTTCCACAAAATACTCGAGCAATATCAGTTTTTGATGAAGACACTGGTGCTTCTTGAAGTACTGAAGACATGTCTGGCAAGATACAGCCTGGTAGTCTTCCACAAAATACTCGAGCAAAATCAGTTGTTGTTCAAGACACTTACTCTGGTGCTTCTTGAAGTACTGAAGACATGTCTGGCAAGATACAACCTGGTAGTCTTCCACAAAATACTCGAGCAATATCAGTTTTTGATGAAGACACTGGTGCTTCTTGAAGTACTGAAGACATGTCTGGCAAGATACAGCCTGGTAGTCTTCCACAAAATACTTCTGCAATAGAAAGATGAGTCAGTATAGTACAATGTTCCACCATTACCAACACAACATACTGAGCTAAAAAACATTTTTTCTCTATCACATGTTTCACTAAATCAAATTGTCACTTTTAAATGTTTATCTGTAAAGAACTTACAGATAAATCACATGATGTGTGATTTATGTGTAAGTTAGCAAGGGTAGTAGGGTGTGGAAAATTTTGATAATTTCCCTGTAATTTGTGTTAAAACTGAAGGATATAACAGTGTTTATATAATGTAGTGTAGGTGTGTAGTGTTGATGTGACTTTTAAAAGATGAAAACCAACAGGAGAACCAACATTCTCCATAAATTCCTTATAAAGTGGACCCCCGGAGTTCGTAGTCATCGGAGTTCGTAAAATTCGGAGTTATGTAGTAACATTTTCTCGTAAAAATATTGGTTCGGTGATCGTAGATCTGCTCGAAGATAGTAATTCGTCCCGGATGCATACACGTGGAATGCACGGTCCAACACTCCGTTCAGAGTCAGTGTGCCATTGTTTACCAGCGAGTGATGGTCACCCACACATTCATACCATACATTTTGTCATTATTCCATTGTTTTTAGTGCTTGCAACTGCTAAATAAGCCACCATGGGCCCAAAGAAAGCTCCTAGTGCCAGCCCTGTGGTAAAGAAGGTCAGAAACATGGTAGAACTAAAAAAAAGAGATAATTGCAAAACATGAAAGTGGAGTACGTGTCGCTGAGCTGGCCAAGCTGTATGGCAAAGCCTATACAACCATCGCTTCCATCATGGCCAAGGGAAATGAAATCAAGGAAGCTGTTGTTGCGAAAGGTGCAAGTATGGTCACAAAACAGAGATCGCAAATACTGGAAGATGTGGAGACTTTGTTGTTGGTGTGGATCAACGAGAAAGAATTAGCAGGAGATAGTGTTACGCAGGTGATAATATCTGAAAAAGCAAGGCAGTTGCATGGTGATCTCGTCAAGAAAATGCCTGCAATGAGTGCTAAAGTGAGTGAATTTAAAGCCAGCAAAGGCTGGTTTGACAGATTTAAGAAGCGTAGTGGCATACACAGTGTGATAAGGCATGGTGAGGCTGCCAGTTCTGACAAATGTGCGGCTGAAAAATACATGGAGGAATTCAAAGACTATGCCGAGGCTGAAGGATTCGTCCCCCAACAAGTGTTCAATTGTGACGAAACAGGCCTGTTTTGGACGAAAATGCCAAACAGGACCTACATTACACAGGAGGAAAAGGCACTGCCAGGACACAAGCCTATGAAAGACAGGCTAACTCTTATGCTGTGTAGTAATGCTAGTGGGGATTTCAAAGTGAAGCCTTTACTCATGTATGACTCTGAAAATTCCAGAGTGTTCAAGAAATAGTGTTGCCAAGGCTAATTTGTGTGTGATGTAGAAGGCTAACACTAAGGCATGGGTCACGAGGGAAATTTTCCTTGATTGGTTCAATGAAGTGTTTGGCCCCAGTATGAAGAAATACCTAATGGAAAATAAATTGGACCTCAAGTGGCTCCTGGTAATGGACAATGCTCCTTCTCATACTTGAGACATGAAAAAGCAAATTGTGGAGGAATTTAATTTCATCACTGTGAAGTTCTTGCCCCCTAATACCATTCCTCTCCTCCAGCCCATGGACCAGCAGGTCATTTCAAACTTCAAAAAACTGTACACCAAAGCAATGTTTCAAAGATGCTTTGACATAACCTCGGACACTCAATTGACCCTAAAAGAGTTTTGGAAAGATCACTTCAATATCCTCCATTGCATAAACCATATATGGAAGGCTTAGGAGGACGTGAGCTCCAGGACTTTGAACTCTGCTTGGAAAAAATTATGGCCAGACTGTGTCCCAGAGAGGGATTTTGAAGGTTTTGGGGCTAAGCCTCAGGACCCTGAGCCTGTTGTGGAAAAAATTGTGGCACTGGGGAAGTCATGGGGCTGGAGGTTACTAGCGAGGATGTGGAAGAGTTGGTGGAGGACCACAATGAAGAGATAACCACTGCAGATCTGCAAGAGCTTCATCTGCAACAGCAACAGACCACAGCTCAGGAAATTGCTTCAGAGGAGGAGGTAGAGAGATGGAAGACGTTGCCTTCTTCAAAGATTAAGGAGATTTGTGCCAAGTGAACTGATGTACAAAGATTTATGGATCATTTTCACCCTATTATTATAATCAAAAGAAGCACTAAACCACAAGGGTTATACAGCACGGCAGGGCAGGGCAGGGAGAATGGATTGTAGGAGGGAGATGGATGACTAGTAGGGTATGGAGTGCAGCAGGACAGTGGGTAGTGCAGGGATAAAGGGTAGCAAGAGATCGAGGTAAAAGGGACTGAGGGAGGTGCTAGAGGTATAATCTTCAGAGTTTGTGTAGTATGTCAGTTTCTGTCAAAAAGTCAACGAGAGAGTCAGGATTAAAGGAGGGTCCATCAACAAGAAGGGAAGGTAAAGAAAGGGCCGCAGAGCGAAGACGCCGTTGGAGATAAATTCTGCGTGCTTGTTGATATAATGGGCAGTCCAACAGAATATGTCGAACAGACACTGGAACCTGACAATGTTCACAGAGAGGGGTAGGGAGCCTCTCCATGAGATACCTGTGAGTAAGACTAGTGTGACCGATGCGAAGACAGGAGCGTGTAGTCTCCCAACCTCGACACTGGTGACAAGAAGGCCAGAAACCTCTACTCGGTTTAATAGAATGAAGTTTGTTATTTAGCAGGTCAGACCAGCGTTGTTGCCAACGGGTGCGAAAGTGGGTAGCAATGACCGCAAAATAGTCCGTGAAAGGAACACCTCTATATGAAACTGGAAGGTCATGTACTGCTGACCGCGCAGCAGTGTCTGCCTGTTCATTGCCCTGTATGTCAACATGACCAAGGACCCAACAAAAAACAATATCTTTGTGCATGCTAGAGATACGGCGTAACCAAAGTTGGATACGAATAACTAGGGGGTGAGGTGTATCAATTTTACGGATAGCCTGTAAAGCACTAAGGGAGTCTGAAACGACCACAAATGGTGACACAGACATAGATGCAATACGGATAAGTGCCGCAAGAATGAAATACAATTCAGCCATAAATATGCTAGGGTAATAGATGCCCTCGCACGACACTGTCCAGAAACACTGCTGCGAATCCGACGCCGTCAGACGAATTTGAACCATCGGTGTACACTGAGATGGCATGGTAATGAGAACGGAAGTGGTCTAGAAAAAAAGAGCGAGAAGCCGCCGTAGGTAGTTGGGCTTTTGCGCAAAGTAGAGGATTAGAACAGACAGGGACAGCAGGAACTTCCCAAGGGGGTAGGGGAAAGTGAGAAGCCACATGAACATATAAAGGCGGTAGCTGAAGGGAAGACAAGAGTGAATGTAGACGAAGAGAAAAGGGACGAAGTAAACGGGCGACGAACAAATAACGAGCGTCTACTAACATCTGTGACAATCCTATACATGGAAGGATTGCAGAGGTCATGAGAGCGAACATAGTAGCGAATGCAATGCGCTTCACGACGATCGGACAAGGATGGAATGTTCGCTTCTACAGTAGATCATCATTTAGCACGGTAGTTACGTTCCTGAAAATCCTGTGTTAGATTATTTTGTATTATATAATTAAAAGAACATATGGGAAAAATAGGGATATGTTCCTGGGAGTCCCCAAAAAGCCAAACAAGTTTTTTTTAGACCAACAGATCTTACAAAAATAAAAGGGAATATGTAATTGTAGTTCATTATCGTGATGTATTATGTTGTTTTTAATGCTTAAGACTACAAATGTAACAGAAATAATAGTATTTACCTTAAATTGTGGGTGCTGGTGTTTGTGGATGATTGTGAAGAGAGTGGAGAGTTATGCTGTGGCCCTACTGGGCTAAGGTGGATAGTAGAGGTTCTGGAACTGAAGTCGATGGTTGTACTGAGTGTCTAACTTTAAGTCATTAAGTAAATCAGTCAAGTCAGTAAAGTCATTCAGTAAGTCAAGTCATTCAGTAAGTCAGTCAAGTCATTTAGTAAGTCATTCAGTAAGTCAGTCAAGTCATTCAGTAAGTCAGTCAAGTCATTCAGTAAGTCAGTCAAGCCATTCAGTAAGTCAGTCAAGTCATTCAATAAGTCAGTCAAGTCATTCAGTAAGTCAGTCAAGTCATTCAGTAATTCATTCAGTAAGTCAGTAAGTCATTCAGTAAGTCAGTCAAGCCATTCAGTAAGTCAGTCAAGTCATTCAATAAGTCAGTCAAGTCATTCAGTAAGTCAGTCAAGTCATTCAGTAAGTCAGTCAAGTCATTCAGTAAGTCAGTCAAGCCATTCAGTAAGTCAGTCAAGTCATTCAATAAGTCAGTCAAGTCATTCAGTAAGTCAGTCAAGTCATTCAGTAAGTCAGTCAAGTCATTCAGTAAGCCAGTCAAGTCATTCAGTAAGTCAGTCAAATCATTCAGTAAGTCAGTCAAGTAAGTCAAGTCATTCAGTAAGTCAGTCAAGTAAGTCAAGTCATTCAATAAGTCAGTCAAGTCATTCAGTAAGTCAGTCAAGTCATTCAGCAAGTCAGTTAAGTCAGTCAGTCAAGTCAGTCAAGTCAGTCAGTCAGTCAGTTAGTCAGGTCAGTCAGTCACACAAACTTATGTTTACATCTTTTTATGCTTACAAAGTAACACTTCATTACGGCCACGGGTTATGTCTTGTCTAATATCTTTGTTTTCTTCGTTAATTCAAGTTCAAAACACAATTCACTCTCTCTTATTCTTCACAAACACAGCTGGCTTGTAGCAGAGGACTTTTTTTTGACGCGTATGAAATACGTACGAATGCTGGGATGGTGGGGTCCGGGGTGGCTGGGGAAGGCGGGTGGTGTCTGCTGAACCACAACAAGGTGGCTGCTTGTGGGAATGGTTATTTGTTTTTCCTTCCCGCAAACTGTAAGTAAGTTTATTCAGGTATACACAGATACAGTTACGAAGATTATCATACATAGCAGCATATGTGTAGAGAACCTAGAATAACCCAAAAAAGTCAGTGACTTATTTCCATTGTCTGACTTTTTTTGGGGTTATCCTGGTTCTCTACACATATGCTGCTATGTATGATAATCAATGTAACTGTACTCACCTAATTGTGGTTGCAGGGGTCGAGACTCAGCTCCTGGCCCCATGTATCTGAATAAACTTACAGTTTGCAGGAAGGAAAAACAAATTCCCTTTTCCTTTAAGCACGAGGATT
Source organism: Cherax destructor (assembly GCA_009830355.1). Classification (NCBI taxonomy): domain Eukaryota; kingdom Metazoa; phylum Arthropoda; class Malacostraca; order Decapoda; family Parastacidae; genus Cherax; species Cherax destructor. Next base: position 18,158 of record WNWK01026081.1, read on the forward strand.
GGGCTTACACTTGAAATCACCTGATTCATTACCGAAAAGGAGCAAGGTGAAGCGATCCTTTACTGTCTTGAAGCCTGATGCACTTTTCTCTTGCTGACTGATATAAGTTCATGTTGGAATTTTCTTCCAGAAAACACTTCTCTTGTCAGCATTAAACACTTGATGAAGCTCATAGCCACCCTCAGTAGAACCCCCACTGACTCAATGGTTTAACCCACCGTGGGCTACCGTGCGTTCAAAAATTTGTCCCCTCCCATGAACGGTGTTATATCATTTTTATGTCGTGTTAGATAATAATGTGCCACAATTTTTCAATCGTGCAATACCCGTAACGTGTAACATAATATCGTGCTAAATGACGGTCTACTGTACATAGAGGCTCTCAACCAGGGAAGAACGAAATGCACCAAGGAATAAGTGTAATCCCTGGTGATGGATGGAATTAAGGCTGGAAAGAGAAGCAGGGAAGGCCGCCGAATATATCTGGTCTCCATAATCGAGTTTCAACAAAATTAGGGCTGAATGCAGGCGAAGGAGATTTCTACGATCAGCCCCCCACGAAAGATGTGCGAGGGTTTTAAGGAGGTTCAGCCGGCTGTGACAAGTTGCCTTCAGAGAGGTAATGTGAGGTTTCCAGGACAATCGACGGTCAAACAGGAGGCTGAGAAACCTGACTGTATCACGTTCTGGGATACGTGAGCTGTATAGGTACAATGGATGATCAGAGACCACTGAACATCTAGTAAACGTAATTTGATGAGTTTTGCCACTAGAAAATTTAAACCAGTGCGCGGTGGCCCAATCGGAAACCCAGTTGATGGCATGCTGGAGGGAAACTGCAATGAGGTGGCAGTCAGCACCCGCACAAGCTATAGCAAAGTCATCCATATAAAGTGACGACCAAATAGTTGATGGGAGAACAGATGCCAGATTATTTATAGCAAGAAGAAAGAGTGTTGTGCTCAGAACACAACCTTGGGGGACACCTTCAGCTTGGACAAATTCCGGGAAAAGCTCATTACCAACCCGGACACGGAAATGTCTTTTAGTTAAGAATGACTTAAGGAAAAATGGTAGTTTGCCTAGGAGGCCTAAGGAGTGGGCCTGGGCCAAGATATTATACCTCCATGTTGTGTCATAAGCCTTCTCCATGTCGAAAAAGATGGCGATAACCAAGTGGTTATTAGCAAAGGCATTTCGAATATATGTATCCAAGCGCAGTAAGGGGTCAATGGAAGAACGGCCCTTACGAAAGCCATATTGACTAGTGGAGAGACTATTGTGCGTCTCTAAATACCACATCAAACGTCCATTATCTAGACATTCCATCACCTTGCAAACTGCACTGGTAAGAGCGATGGGATGGTAGTGGGAAATATCACGTCCCGTAGTACCCGGTTTGCGAAAAGGGAGAACAATAGCAGACTTCCACAGCTGGAGAAGAACTCCTTGCGACCATATAAGATTAAAGAGTCGTAAGAGAACAGTAAGAACAGACTGATGTAAATGCTGTAGCATACAGATATGTATGCCGTCTGGCCCAGCTGCCGATGATTGGCAAGCAGAGAGTGTTGCCTCCAGTTCTTGAAGGGTAAAAGGCACATTATAAGATTCTTCTCTGAGAGAAGAAAAATCTAAGGGCTTTAACTTGCTGGGAGACTTAGAAGAAAGGAACGAGGGGCATAGATGGAGCCCCTGAGAAATGTGGACCAGATGATTACCAATTTCAGTGGCAACAACAGGAGGGTGTGCTATATCGACACCGGCAACCTGAAGAACAGGAGCAGGGTCGGGGGAGAATTTACCACTCAATTTCCGCACTTTCTTACAGACTGCACTCATTGAGGAAGCCGAAGTGACAGTAAAAATGTAATCTCGCCAGCAAGTGCATTTAGCGTCACGTATGACACGGTAAGCAATTGCTCTCTTCTGCTTAAAATCAAGGAGTCTCTCTGTGGTTCTGTTATACCGATACCTGCCCCAAGCAGCGCGTTTCAAACGTACTGTTCGAGCACAAGCAGGAGACCACCAAGGCACGCACTTCTGAAAATGCTTGCCCAAGGTTTGGGGGATAGAATTTAAAGCTGCTGTGAAGATGGAGGACGAAAAGGGATGTAAAACCTCATCAATGGAGGATGAGGAAGGAACCTCATGAAAGGCAGTAAGATGTGCGTAAAGGTCCCATTTCGCCTGGTCAAATTGCCAGCGTGGGCTACGAGGAGGTGGAAAATACGAAGGGGACGAAAGGATGATTGGGAAATGATCGCTGTCATGTAAGTCTGGGAGGACAGACCAGGTGAAGTCAAGGACAGTTGAGGAAGAGAAGATGGAGAGATCGATGCAGGAGAAAGAATGATTTCGAGGATCAAAATGGGTAGGAGTACCCGTATTTAACCCTTTCGGGGTTTTGGTCATACTAGTATGGCTTACGTGCTGGGGTTATTGACGTACTAGTACGTGTAAATTCTAGCGCCTTCAAATTAAGCAGAAACAGGCTGTTAGGCCTAGATGTGAGAGAATGGGTCTGTGCAGTCAGTGTGCGCAGTATAAAAAAATTCCTGCACCACACAGTGCATAATGAGGAAAAAAAAAACTCTGACCGTGTTTTTGGTTTAAAACAGTGACTTTGCAGTCTATTTTCGTATGGTATTGTCGTGTCAGTAATATATATACACTTGTGTAGTGTATTAGAATCTTCCTAGCTTTACATAGCCGGTCCCTTTGCATGTGACGTCAGACGCTTGTGCGCATGTGTATGCCCAGAGGCAGGCATCGGTCTCACAACCGCTGTAGGCCTACCTTTGAACAGACGTGGCCTGGTATCTCTCCCATTCATGTAATATATCTACTCCACCACCCATCCGTGAGTTTGCTTACAACCATATTTACCTCTCCCAATACCCACATGACAGTATTTATGGTTGTATTCTCATTTTCTTGGTCTCATTTGATAGAATGTTATATATATTACAGAAATAGAGATAATTGTGATTGGTTTCACAATGACAAGTACCTTGAAACCGAGCGCAAAGTAGCGAAAATGTTCGATTTTTGCCGATGTTCAAGAGTAAACAAATCATGCCATGCGTCCAATACACATCAACTGGAGAGTCTAATATTCTTGCACAAGTGCACTGATATTATTTATACCGTTTTTACAATGATGCAGTTGTATACATAACAGTAAATCTTCTATTTTTTGTGAGAATAAAAATTCAAAATGGAAAGCAAAAGTAATGTAAGAGGGGCCTGGAGATGTGACTAATGAACAGAGAAGATGTTATTTTAGTGCCAGGAATGTCTGCCTTGTTTATTCTGAACCCTATTTTGAAATTGGCATCGTTTGAAATTTGTGTGAAATTCGCCAAATTGCCATTTTCTGACCACTATTTTGGGAAGTTGAAATTGGTAAATAGGCAGTTTCTTGTTCTCAATCAATAGAAGAAATGGAGTTCTAGCGAAATAGCTATAATTTTAGTAGACTGAAACATTGGAATTTGCCAAAAATAGGGCTCAAAGTGGGCAAAATCGCCGATGCGTAAATGTCATGGATACCGTTAACTTCGCGAAAGCATAATTCCGTTAGTTTTCGATCAAATTTCATAATTTTTGTGGCATTATGATCGGAAAAAGATTCTCTATCATTTCTTAAGATTTTTTTTTTTTTTTCAAATTCGTGGACCCTGAGAACGAGTTTCAGAGAGACCCCTTGGACCCCCAAAGGGTTAAAACATGGAGGGGTAAAGAAGCAAGAAATGCCTCCAACTGAACGCCATGGGAATCACAGTGCGAACCTCCCCAGAGAAAATGATGTGCGTTAAAATCGCTAAGTAATAGAAGGGGTGGTGGCAAGGAAGAAACCAGAAAATCAACATCTGGAATAGACAATGCCCGCAAAGGGAAAAGATATAAAGAACAGAGTGTATACCACTTATTCAAGTGGATACGGGGTGTGGTGTAATGTAGAGAAGAGTGAACATAGAGCTGACGGTATGGAACACCAATGCGTATAAGAAGAGCACTTTCGTTAGAGGTTCCATCGAAAAAAGGATCCGATAAATACAACAAATCATAGCCTGAAAAGGGTCGGATAACAGCGGATTGTAATTTGGATTCTTGCAAACAGACCCCAACAGGGGAAAACTGGGAGAGCAACACCTGAAGATTACCCCGGTTACCCCTGAGGCCTTGGATATTCCACCGCAAATAAGCCATGATTTATAGAGAGAAAGATAGAAGTCGAAGTTAGAGGTATCTATGGATTAGGGTTAGAAAAGTCCATGTGTGGAGGCAGCAGAACACTCGTAATCAGAGAAGGAGTGGGACGCTGTGAAGGAAGGAGGGGTGTAGACGGAGAAGAGAGAAGAGGAAGAACCGAAGGTGGAGCGGTGTCCATCAACATTCCAGACTCTGTAATAAATTCTGCAATAGCTTCCAGTGTTTCGGAAGACAAAGATGCAGAATGTGGGACTACATTAGAAATGGAAGGAGAATGCGCAACCATAAGGGAGACTATACACTGTACTAAAGTAGAGGGCGAGGAGATGGAAGAGGAAACTGTCGAAGGGGCTTGGGAGGGGACAGGAGTGGAAGCGGCCTGGGGAGGGACAGTCAAGGAAGGAACTTGGGAGGGGATAGGGGATGAAGATATTGTACGAGGAGGAGGATGAACCTCCACACACGTTACAGAACTAGTCGGAGGCGAAGAACCCGGCAATGGGGATTTTTTGCCAGACTTATGAGAAGAAGGGAGGCGCTGAGACTTAGGTGGTGGATGAGGGTGTGTAGACACAGAACTGTGCAAGTGAGTAGAGGAAGGGGTGTGGACAGTATTGGATGCCGAGGTAGGGACCTCGGAGCCAAGAACAGCAAAAGGATTCAAGACAGGGGTGACTGAGGATGCTGTAACCACAGAGGAAGCCATGGAAGTTGGGACACCAGAAGCGGGGCGACGTTTAGCAATGAGAGAATAGGAAACACGGGGAAGTCTCCCTTGAAGGCCATAGCATATGAGAAGCCTTCCGCCTCTTTGAGACAACGGATTTCCCGCTCATTCAGGTAAACCTGACAACGGTGAGAGTACGATGGATGCGCCTCATGACAGTTAAGGCAAGAGGGAGGTAGATTACAAGAAGAACTGGCATGGTTGTCGGCACCACAGACTGGGCATTCGGCCATGGACCTGCAATATTTCGCTGGATGGCAAAAACGCCAGCAGTTTCTACACTGTTGCAGTGTAGGGGTCACCTTTCGAACTTGCAAACATTGACCTGCAATGCAAACCGAAGGTGGAAGTTCATGGAAGTCAAATGTTAAACGAGCTATATTGCAAGGATAACGTCTTCGCTTATTGGTAGGGAGGACAAAAGTGTCAACTTTAATGATAGGGAGTTCTTGGAGCTCAAGCTGCTCCAAAATGTCATCACCACATGTCTGGAAATTCCGTTGGACAATGGTGTGGGGTAAAATGACGGTACCACTACAAGAATTGAGTGAATGATGTTTGTCAATAGTGATAGGAATAGTATCTATTGTCGTAAGGAGAGAAAGATCACAAGCTTGGCCAGCATTCTGGACCATGATGATGCGAGTGTCGCTCTTGAGAGCGTGAAATGAGATATCTTTACCAACATGGCATAGCAGAGCCTTACCAATACACTGATCTGAAAGATAGGTATTAGGAGAAGTCGGTTGTAGAGTAAAAAACCTTGTCCATTGAGTAGTGTGAAACAAAGTGTTTAAGGGGAGTGCGTGACAAGCTGGTCGTTTCTGAGATGAATGAGAAGGAAGTGTCGAATTGTCATGTAAGAGTCTTCGTCGTTTGGGTGTGGGTGCGACGGGCGAGCGATCCGAAAATTGCCGCACCATTGAGGGAGAAGCCGGAATCAAGGTCAGAGAAGAGCGAAGGTCAGACTTGTCAAAAGGGCCGATCGGAACCCCGGTACCTGAAGCAGGTGACGAACCGGCACCAGCAAGAGGTACAGGGGTATTAGAGATGTCCGAAGAGTTGTCCATTAACGAGGTAGGGTCAGAACTAGGTGCGGCATCAAGATGGGGCCCGGGGGTAGGTTCACAGATTAGGGCATCCATGGTTAGGTTACTTCTTTCTTTTTGTTTTTAAGAAAAAAAAAGAAAATAAAAATAAAAAAAAAGAATAAAAAAAGGGGAGAACGTGGAGGGATAGCTCCTAGGAGGAATGAAAGGGGCGTAAATCCCCCTCCACGCCCAAGAGGACCTCAACACCGCAAGTAGTGTAGATGCTGCATGGAACCCGTGCCATACCCTACCCTTCATGCCAGTAAACCAGCAATCCGGGATAGCAACCTCACATCCACTGAGCCACCTCGGCGGACAAAAGAGAGGGCGGCTGGATATCCGTCACAAAGCATACCTCCTTTGACCACCACCCCCGGAATCTAAAAGGTGGCCTCCAGAGATACACCTGTCACCCGAAAGATACCCAAAGCCACCCTCGGGAGACCGGAGGGGGATCGGGACATCCCCAGGCGATCCAGATTCCACGACATACTACACCACCGCCAAGAACCTCAATGGAATGGGATGGACCATGGTACCCTTCCCACTACCTAGGAACTAGAATTGCTGTGGAGGGAAGCTCCCAGGGTAAAAATGGGAGTAAAATAAGGGAGGAATGAGGGAAGGGAAAAAGGGAGGATGGAGAAAATGGGAAAAGGGAGGGGGGATTGTGGGGTAATTAGGTTCGGTCTGAGGAAGAAGACCAAGAGGTCCAATTCCTCAGACCGATAGCCTCTTTACTACGACAAGGAGCCCCCTTAAAGAGGATTTTCACCCTAACAAAGCTGCTGCAGGCCATGCTGGCAACATGTACAATGACAATGTGGTGTCTCATTTCAGGGAAGTTTTAAAGAATCGTCAGACACAGAGCTCCCTGGACAGATATTTTGTGAGACAGGGGTCCAGTGACTCTCAAGCTGGTCCTAGTGGCATTAAAACACAAAGAAGGGAAGTAACCCCGGCAAAGGACTTGGTACCTTAGGTCTTTATGGAAGGGGATTCAACTTCCAAAGACTAGGAAATACTTTCATCCTCTCCCCTCCTCCTGTCTTCCACACATCAACAACTCTTCAATAAAGGTAAGTGACATATTATTATACTTTTATTCTTCATCTCATTGTTTTCTGTGTAATTTAATGTACAGTGGAACCTCTACTTACGAGTTTAATCCGTTCCAGGAAATCCAGGCTCGACAAAATACTTCAATAATTTCCCAAATATCAACTCTATGGCTTATTTATCTATCACAATTCATCTAATAAGACTTAATAAACAATATTAATAACATAGATACATGATATATACACTAGAATGAATGAAATACAGTGAACCCCCAGTGTTCGACGGCGTCGGAGCTCGGCAAAATCGGTGTTCAACGGTTTTTTTTACAATATTTTTGACTTGGTATTAGGCGGCCACTCGGAGTTGGGCGAGTCGGCTATCCGTCCCGGACACGTACATGTGTGGCCGTGGCCCAGCTGGGCGCCCAGGCACTCAGTGTGTTATTGTTTACAAGCGAACGAACACTACCCACGCACCACCCACGCATTCATACCATATATATTGGCATTATTCCAGTGTTTTTAGTGCTTGCAACTGCTAAATAAGCCACCATGGGCCCCAAGAAAGCTCCTAGTGCCAAGCCTGTGGTAAAGAATGTGTAGGGAGTGAAGCATTCATACAGGGAGTGTAGCATTTATGCAGGGAGTGTAGCAGGCATGCAGGGAGTGTAGCAAGGATGCAGGGAGTGTAGCATTTATGCAGGGAGTGTAGCAGGCATGCAGGGAGTGTAGCAGGCATGCAGGGAGTGTAGCAGGCATGCAGGGAGTGTAGCAGGCATGCAGGGAGTGTAGCAGGGATGCAGGGAGTGTGGATGCAGGAGGAGATGCAGGGAGTGTAGCAAGGATGCAGGGAGTGTAGCAGGATGCAGGAGTGCAGGAGGAGGTGAGGGAGCAGGATGCAGGGAGTGTAGCAAGGATGCAGGGAGTGTAGCAGGGATGCAGGGAGTGTAGCAAGGATGCAGGGAGTGTAGCAAGGATGCAGGGAGTGTAGCAGGATGCAGGGAGTGTAGCAAGGATGCAGGGAGTGTAGCAAGGATGCAGGGAGTGTAGCAGGGATGCAGGGAGGTAAAAAGGGATGGGGAGGCAGCGGGGATGCGGGGAGTGAGAGGATGCGGGGAGTGTGCAGGGATGCAGGGAGGTAGAAAGGGATGCAGGGGTGGAAAGGATGCAGGGAGTGTAGAAAGGGATGCAGGGAGTGCAGGGATGCAGGGGGGGCAGGATGCAGGGGGGTGGCGGGATGGGGGAGGAGAAAGGGATGAGGAGGTAGCAGGATGCGGGGAGTGAGGATGCAGGGAGTGAGAAAGGATGCAGGAGTGCAGCAGGCATGCGGGGAGTATAGAAAAGATGCAGGGAGTGTAGGGGCATGCAGGAGTGTAGCATTCTCGGGGAGTGTGCTTTCCATGCAGGGAGGTAGCATTCAAAAAAAAAGGCCCAAAGAAACCCCCAAAGAAAGAACTTGGTACCTGGGTTTTAATAAAGGGGTTTCCCTCCAAACAAAAAAGGGTACCACCTTCTCCCTCCCATCCTCCCACATCAACCCAAATCTTCAAAAATGTAAGTGACATGTTATTGTACTATTTATTTCTTAATTTTTTTAAAAATTGTGTTTAATTTAATGTCAAAAGTTCAAAAAAATTTTATTTTAAATTTTTGGATGTCGGGGAAAGGATTAATTTTTTTTCCCCAAATTTTATGGGGAAAAAAGAAAGGGGGTTTCCCCAAAAAAAAGGGCAGGGCCCCCTGTGAAGATTTCCCGGCCCGGGGGGTCACTGTATTGTTGTAAAGGATTAGTGGATGAAAATCAGGGGGGCCCTTTTGTTTGTGGGATACCTTCCCCTGATAACAGAAAACGAGTGTTTGTAAGGGAAATTAGATCGTCCCCCTTTTTTAAAAAAAAATTTTTAAAAACAGACTCCCGACCATAAAGGTGAAAGAAAAAAGGGGGAAAAAACCCTTTTTAAAATTTTAGGAAAAAAAATATCCAAGAACAATACCTCAAAAAATTTTTAAAAAAAAAATGAACCCCCTCTCACCAACAGACAAAAAAAGACTTAATGTTTTCTTTCCCCCCCATAGGGGAAAAAAACTACAGTAAACCCGCGAAAACCCGGAAAGGGCTACCCCACCCAAAATACCCAATACACTTGCCCCACCAACCCAATTGAAGTCTTGCTTAATCAACACCCTTAAAAAAAAGGCAGGGGAAATAAAAATTACCCCATTTTTTTTCAAAAGCCACAGGTACTGTCACCAATTTTAAACAACACTTTTTTTTAAACCATTTAAACCTCCCACCTTCCCATCAATTTTTAAAGAGCTAGGGTACCCCGATCCACTTGACTGACTTTTTTAAATTTTTTAAAAACCAAAAATTTAATTTTTCCACTGCTTTCTAAAAAACTTTTAAAAAAATTAAAATTTTTTTGACAGATCACCCCCCTTTCCACAAACCAACCCCCGTCAATTTTTGGGGGCAGGACCAACAAGAGCAAAAAAAAAGCTATTATACACATGTTGAGTTAACAAACCGATTGAGGAAAAAAAGTCCCCCTGGGAAT
>WNWK01026082.1:0-20000 GCA_009830355.1 Cherax destructor
TGCAACATTTACACCCCTCCTTCAGAGTGCCGGCACTGTACTTCCCATCTCCAGAACTCAAGTCCGGCCTGCCGGTTTCCTGAATCCTTCATAAATGTTACTTTGCTCACACTCCAACAGCACGTCAAGTATTAAAACCATATGCCTCCATTCACTCCTATCAAATACGCTCACACATGCTTGCTGGAAATCAATATATATATATATATATATATATATATATATATATATATATATATATATTGTGTGTGTGTATACATGAAGGTATACACATATCTCATATACACAGAGCTTACATTAATCAGTATTTCGAGTATTGAAGTATTCTTGACAATAGTGTACTAGATAGGCTTGAAACTTGCCAACCCCCATCCTCCCCACTAAGTAATTAAACCCCTCCCTCTTGTTGTTGGCTTAGCCCCATTTTTCCTATAGGCCTACGATATTCCCATCTTCTAGGCCCCCAGATGTACCTCCCATCTCCCCCACCTTCCCCTGACCCATTCATTCCACCTCCCACCCCCATTACCCCAATAACACCCCTCAACCAGACAACCTTGGACGACAAATCACAGAAATAGTGAGTCTCCATAGTGGGGGATTCCTACTGTGTCTTGTCTACACCAGACAGTCTTGAAGCAGCTCAGCTGGTCAGCAGGCCAGCTGGTTTGCTGGTCAGCTGATCACCAGGTCAGCTGGTCAGCAGATCAGCTCTTTACCAGGTCAGCTGTTTCTGACATTGGATGCTGAAGTTATTGTTCACTTGCCCTGTTGGCCAGGTTACTGTTCACTTGCCCTGTTGGCCAGGTTACTGTTCACTTGCCCTGTTGGCCAGGTTACTGTTTACTTGCCCTGTTGGCCAGGTTACTGTTTACTTGCCCTGTCGACCAGGTTACTATTTACTTCCACTGTTGGCCAAGTTACTGTTTACTTTCACTGTTGGCCAGGTTACTGTTTACTTGCACTGTTGGCCAGGGTTACTGTTTACTTGTACTGTTGGCCAGGTTACTGTTTACTTGCACTGTTGGCCAGGTTACTGTTTACTTGCAATGTTGGCCAGGTTACTGTTTACTTGCCCTGTTGACCAGGTTACTATTTACTTGCACTGTTGGCCAAGTTACTGTTTACTTTCACTGTTGGCCAGGTTACTGTTTACTTGCACTGTTGGCCAGGGTTACAGTTTACTTGCACTGTTGGCCAGGTTACTGTTTACTTGCACTGTTGGCCAGGTTACTGTTTACTTGCACTGTTGGCCAGGTTACTGTTTACTTGCAATGTTGGCCAGGTTACTGTTTACTTGCAATGTTGGAGAGGTTACTGTTTACTTGCAATGTTGGCCAGGTTACTGTTTACTTGCACTGTTGGCTAAGTTACTGTTAACTTATGCTGTTGGCCAAGTTTCTGTTAATCTCAGGGTTTTAACAGAAACAGGTTCTCAAGGCCAGACAATTTTAAGGATTGTTTCCCACAGTCTTTTATCTCTTGAGTGTGTGTGTGTGTGTGTATGTGTTTATCTATTTAATGTGATAAAACACACACACACACCTCTGGGTTCACAAGGATTTATTTTCGCTCCTATAAAATTTCTAATTTAAAAGAAATGACTTAACGAAGATACACAGAATGTGTGTGTGTACTCACCTAATTGTGTTTGCAGGGGTCGAGACTCAGCTCCTGGCCCCGCCTCTTCTGTCCGCTATGGTCTCTGCTCTCCTGCCCATGAGCTTTTCAACCTCGTCTTAAAACTATGTATGGTTTGCCTCACTATATCTTCTAGACTATTCCACTTCCTGACTACTCTGTGGCTGAAGAAATGCTTCCAACATCCTTGACTCATCTGAGTCTTCAGCTTCCAGTTGTGTCCCCTTGTTGTGTGTGTGTGTGTGTGTGTGTGTGTGTGTGTGACTCCCAGCTCATCATGTATGGTAATTGTTGCTGGATTATGAAATCTTTTGAGGTAGCATAATGCAGATTGCATCTGCCAGAGATGCTAATGTTGCAAGTCTTGCCCAAACATTTTATGTCCGTGTGTGTGTTTTGTGTTTATATTTATATTTTTACATGTTTTAAGGTGTGAAGGACGAACCAGTGAGAACCACTTTTTACCAGGGGTTCTACGTGACGGAGATCAGCTCTAGAATGGCCCAATTACAACAAGTCGCTGGACTCGAAGCAACCAGAGAAAGGTCACTGGTCAGCCGTCAGCCCACCAAAATAACTGTGTCAGCGCTGATGTCTACTGCTGACACATCTCACTATAAATTGATTGATAAATTACCCAGTATGATGTTGAAAGATGATTTATGATGACATGACATTGTACCCTGGTGTACCCTTGTGATGTTAAGTCATTGTACCCCAGCACACTCCTGCTGTTCCCACTGTGTAATTATCATATAGTGACGTGAGTGCATGCAGACACACTGCTGGTGTTCCCACTGTGTAATTATCATATAGACTAGTGAGCAACACCTCCTGGTGTTCCCACTGTGTAACTATCATATAGACTAGTGCAGCAACACCTGCTGGTTCACTGTGTAACTATCATATAGAATAGTGTAGCAACACATGCTGGTGTTCCCGTGTAACTATCATATAGAATAGTGTAGCAACACTGCTGGTGTTACCACTGTGTAACTATCATATAGAATAGTGTAGGAACACACTGATGGTGTTACCACTGTGTAACTATCATATAGAATAGTGTAGTAACACTGCTGGTGTTCCCACTGTGTAACTATCATATAGAATAGTGTAGCAACACTGCTGGTGTTACCACTGTGTAACTATCATATAGAAAGTGACCAACACTGCTGGTGTTCCCACTGTGTAACTATCATATAGAATAGTGTAGAACACTGATGGTGTTCCACTGTGTAACTATCATATAGAATAGTGTAGTAACACTGCTGGTGTTCCCACTGTGTTAACTACTCTATATAGAATAGTGTAGCAACACTGCTGGTGTTACCACTGTGTAACTATCATATAGAATAGTGTAGCAACACCTGATGGTGTTCCCACTGTGTAACTATCATATAGAATAGTGAGCAACACACTGCTGGTGTTCCCACTGTGTAACTATCATATAGAATAGTGCAGCAACACTGCTGGTGTTACCACTGTGTAACTATCATATAGAATAGTGTAGCAACACACTGCTGGTGTTCCACTGTGTAACTATCATATAGAATAGTGTAGCAACACACTGATGGTGTTACCACTGTGTAACTATCATATAAAATAGTGTAGCAACACAGCTGGTGTTCCCACTGTGTAACTATCATATAGAATAGTGTAGCAACACACTGATGGTGTTCACACTGTGTAACTATCATATAGAATAGTGCAGCAAACACTGCTGGTGTTACCACTGTGTAACTATCATATAGAATAGTGCAGAAACACTGCTGGTGTTACCATGTGTAACTATCATATAGAATAGTGCAGCAAACACTGCTGTGTTACCACTGTGTAACTATCATATAGAATAGTGCAGCAACACTGCTGGTGTTACCACTGTGTAACTATCATATAGAATAGTGTAGCAACACTGCTGGTGTTACCACTGTGTAACTATTATAGAATAGTAGCAACACTGCTGGTGTTACCACTGTGTAACTATCATATAGAATAGTGCAGCAACACTCTGGTGTTACCACTGTGTAACTATCATATAGAATAGTGCAGCAAACACTGCTGGTGTTACCACTGTGTAACTATCATATAGAATAGTGCAGCAACCCCTGCTGGTGTTACCACTGTGTAACTATCATATAGAATAGTGCAGCAACACTGCTGGTGTTACCACTGTGTAATATCATATAGAATAGTGCAGCAACACTCTGGTGTTACCACTGTGTAACTATCATATAGAATAGTGACAACACATGCTGGTGTTACCACTGTGTAACTATCATATAGAATAGTGTAGCAACACCTGCTGGTGTTCCACTGTGTAACTATCATATAGAATAGTGCAGCAACACTACTGGTGTTACCACTGTGTAACTATCATATAGAATAGTGCAGCAACACACTGCTGGTGTTACCACTGTGTAACTATCATATAGATATAGTGCAGAACACACTGGTGTTACCACTGTGTAATATCATATAGAATAGTGCAGAACACTCTGGTGTTACCACTGTGTAACTATCATATAGAATAGTGAGCAACACTGCTGGTGTTCCCACTGTGTAACTATCATATAGAATAGTGTAGCAAACACTCTGGTGTTCCACTGTGTAACTATCATATAGAATATGTAGCAACACCTGTGTTACCACTGTGAACTATCATATGAATATGTAGCAAACTGCTGGTGTTACCACTGTAACTATCATATAGAATATGTAGCAACACTGCTGGTGTTCCACTGTGTAACTATCATATAGATATGTAGCAACACTACTGGTGTTCCCACTGTGTAACTATCATATAGAATAGTGTAGCAACACTGCTTGTGTTACCACTGTGTAACTATCATATAGAATATGCAGCAACACTGCTGGTGTTTAATATTGCTAAATAAAAGGAATCTCTCCCTCCATCTTGTGATGCCACTTTCATCACCTCCCTCATGTTTGAGTGATGAATACAGCATCATTACTCGCAGCAGCGGAGATGAGGCTGCGTCATCACATTGATTACTCTTCAACTGACGAACTGACTTAACGACATCAATTTGTTATGTGCCTCGTTCTTACCTCCCTTCCAATGTTCCTCGTTATCTATATTTCTCCCTACTCTTGTTGCTCTCTCCCTTCCTTCCCATTCATGTGAGGTTTGGGGTTGGAAGGTTAGTGGTGCTGTTGGAGTGATACATAACTCTCCTTATAGTCTGGTTCCTACATCTTGGCTGAGGTTTTCCCAGCAACCAGCCGGGGGTGACCTGAGGGTCCAGCAACTAGAGGTCAGCGCCACTTACCTTCTAGTGTGACCTTGAGGGTCCTGGAACTAGAGGTCAGCGCCAGTTACCTTATAGTGTGAAGATAAAGGTAATTCTTGCTAACTTACAGAATAATTTCGCGCAGTCTTGGTTACGACTCGATTAGGAAATGCTGCTGGGTTTATGCTGCTGCTGCTGCTGCTGCTGCGGCGGGGCGGCGACGACGACGACGACCCGCGTCAAGAAACACTTGTCCTTTAGGGGCACGTCAGTTTCCCTGTTTTCTAATAGTATGCTGTTTTTCCCTATAATCTGCCTTGTCCATAATTACTATCGCATTTGCTGTGTCTGCTTTCGTCAGGTGAAGTTCAGGATCTTTACTTAATTCAGGAGCTTGCAATGTTGCAGGAATGAGTAGGAAGTCCAGGTAGATTCGTTCAGCGGAACCACTCTAGCTGGAGTTCCTAACTGATTTCTGCAACATTGCAAGCTGCTGTAGTTGTGTTGATTGCAACAAGGCCTAGGGCTATCATTCAACTCCCCCCCCCCCCGTGGTTTTTATTTTCATTTTGCATCGCTTGTTCATGATTATTGCACATGTTACTATGTATGGTAATTGTACTTATGTGTACCTGTACCTGAATAAAACTTACCTAATTACCTACCTACTTACATTCCTACCTGCTGACTTACGTAACTACATACCTGATTACCCACTTTCTTACCTACTTACATACCTTCTTACCTACCTACTTGCATACCTACTTACCTACATACCTACTTACCCACATTCTTACCTACTTTGGACAGTTGTAAGTCCTCCACATAGAAACAAAAACGGAAAAATATCCATTATGGGGCAGGAAGGATGCCACCCATTTACAGGCCACCACCACCCACCCACTAGCCCACTCACCTACCCACCTATTATTCTCCGGGCAGGTCAGTGGCTATTGAGAGTGTCTGAAGTTAGAACTTCCTGTGTGATGTTTGTGACTGACACAGATGTTTAGGGAAACTTGCTTCTTCCAGGAGGACTAGGACGAGGAGGACGAGGACTAGGACGAGGAGGAGGACGAGGACTAGGACGAGGAGGACGAGGACTAGGACGAGGAGGAGGACGAGGACTAGGACGAGGAGGAGGACGAGGCGGAGGAGATAAGATAAGATAGGGAGGTGCGAAGGTTTAGATGCAAAACTCACCATGTTCATTGTTCATCACTACATACCTGTCAGGGAGAGAAAGTGAACATTAGTCAACATTATTGAGCATTAAGTGAACATTATTGAACATTAAGTGAACATTATTGAACATTAAGTGAACATTAAGTGAACATTATTGAACATTATTGAACATTAAGTGAACATTATTGAGCATTAAGTAAACATTATTGAGCATTAAGTGAGCATTATTGAACATTAAGTGAACATTATTGAGTATTAAGTGAACATTATTGAACATTAAGTGAACATTATTGAGCATTAAGTGAACATTATTGAGCATTAAGTGAACATTATTGAGCATTAAGTGAACATTATTGAGCATTAAGTGAACATTATTGAGCATTAAGTGAACATTATTGAGCATTAAGTGAACATTATTGAGCATTAAGTGAACATTATTGAGCATTAAGTGAACATTATTGAGCATTAAGTGAACATTATTGAACATTAAGTAACATTATTGAATATTAAATGAACATTATTGAACATTAAATGAACATTAGACAATGGTGGCTACAACAATTCACAACTAACCCACAATACCCTGACTACAACAATTCACAACTAACCCACAATACCTTGACTACAACAATTCACAACTAACCCACAATACTCTGACTACAACAATTCACAACTAACCCACAATACCATGACTACAACAATTCACAACTAACCCACAATACCCTGACTACAACAATTCACAACTAACCCACAATACCCTGACTACAACAATTCAAAACTAACCCACAATACCATGACTACAACAATTCACAACTGACCCACAATACCATGACTACAACAATTCACAACCAACCCACAATACCATGACTACAACAATTCACAACTGACCCACAATACCATGACTACAACAATTCACAACTAACCCACAATACCATGACTACAACAATTCACAACTAACCCACAATACCATGACTACAACAATTCACAACCAACCCACAATACCATGACTACAACAATTCACAACTAACCCACAATACCATGACTACAACAATTCACAACTAATCCACAATGCGACTACAATAATTCACAACCAACCCACAATACCATGACTACAACAATTCACAACCAACCCACAATACCATGACTACAACAATTCACAACTGACCCACAATACCATGACTACAACAATTCACAACTAATCCACAATACCATGACTACAACAATTCACAACCAACCCACAATACCATGACTACAACAATTCACAACTGACCCACAATACCATGACTACAACAATTCACAACTGACTCACAATACCATGACTACAACAATTCACAACCAACCCACAATACCATGACTACAACAATTCACAACTGACCCACAATACCATGACTACACAACATCTCACAACTGACCCACAATACCATGCTACAACACACTACCCAACATATTACAAAAACCATGACCCACAATACCATGACTACAACAATTCACAACTGACCCACAATACCATGACTACAACAATTCACAACTGACCCACAATACCATGACTACAACAATTCACAACTGACCCACAAATTAAGTATGCAACTGGACTAGCATTTTGACAATATAGAAGCCAGTTTTTCTGCGCTACTATAGCGCATCTTACTGGTGGTAGCGCATGCTGGGAGAGTGCTGGGGTGTCTGGGAGAGTGCTGGGGTGTCTGGGAGAGTGCTGGGGTGTCTGGGAGAGTGCTGGGGTGTCTGGGAGAGTGCTGGGGTGTCTGGGAGAGTGCTGGGGTGTCTGGGAGAGTGCTGGGGTGTCTTTGGGGGAGTGCTGGGGTGTCTTTGGGGGAGTGCTGGGGTGTCTGGGAGAGTGCTGGGGTGTCTGGGAGAGTGCTGGGGTGTCTGGGAGAGTGCTGGGGTGTCTGGGAGAGTGCTGGGGTGTCTGGGAGAGTGCTGGGGTGTTTGGGAGAGTGCTGGGGTGTTTGGGAGAGTGCTGGGGTGTTTGGGAGAGTGCTGGGGTGTTTGGGAGAGTGCTGGGGTGTTTGGGAGAGTGCTGGGGTGTTTGGGAGAGTGCTGGGGTGTTTGGGAGAGTGCCGGAATGTTTGGGAGAGTGCCTGGGTGTTTGGGAGAGTGCCTGGGTGTTTGGGAGAGTGCCTGGGTGTTTGGGAGAGTGCCTGGGTGTTTGGGAGAGTGCCGGGGTGTTTGGGAGAGTGCCGGGTGTTTGGGAGAGTGCCGGGGTGTTTGGGAGAGTGCCGAGGTGTTTGGGAGAGTGCCGGGGTGTTTGATGAGCAAGACACATGTTCAACATCTGGGTGTCTTTATTGAACAACTCGTTAATAATGAAAATGTTCACATGTCATGTTCACCCGTGAGTGAAAGTGACCTTAAATGACCCAAGTTTGGCTCAGTGTGAAGCTATGTTTCGCCCACATTGTGGACCATTATCAAGGTCACAAATGTGACCTCATCTGGACAGGTTATTCTCTTAGTTTTACTTCCTAGTTTAAGTAACTTTCTAAAGTCTAGTTAAGTTGACTCCGTGAGTTGAACTCTTAGAAAGTTGGTGTCTCTAGAGTACTGGTGTGAACCCGTGTGTGTCTCCAGAGTACTGGTGTGAACCCGTGTGTGTCTCCAGAGTACTGGTGTGAACCCGTGTGTGTCTCCAGAGTACTGGTGTGAACCCGTGTGTGTCTCCAGAGTACTGGTGTGAACCCGTGTGTGTCTCCAGAGTACTGGTGTGAACCCGTGTGTGTCTCCAGAGTACTGGTGTGAACCCGTGTGTGTCTCCAGAGTACTGGTGTGAACCCGTGTGTGTCTCCAGAGTACTGGTGTGAACCAGTGTGTGTCTCCAGAGTACTGGTGTGAACCCGTGTGTGTCTCCAGAGTACTGGTGTGAACCCGTGTGTGTCTCCAGAGTACTGGTGTGAACCCGTGTGTGTCTCCAGAGTACTGGTGTGAACCCGTGTGTGTCTCCAGAGTACTGGTGTGAACCCGTGTGTCTCCAGAGTACTGGTGTGAACCCGTGTGTTTCTAGAGTACTGGTGTGAACTAGTACTTGATACTGCGTATGGTTGTGGTTGTGGTTGTGGTGGTGAGCCTGTGTGTGGTGGTGTGGTTGTGACCGTGTGGTTGTGTGGTAATGGTGGTGGCATAATATGGGGAGGGGCGGAGGGTGATGTAGTCGACCACAATGTCCTTCTCATCCAGGATGATGAGTTTTAGTATTGTTCTTGTCGCTCCCCATCCCTCCTTCCCCCTCTCCTCCCTCCCCCTCCACCCCATCCCCTCGTACACCACCATAGACCTTACGATTAAATATATCATATCCTCCCTCCCTCACCTCCCTTCCCTTCCTCCCCCACCTCCCCTCCCTTCCTCCCCCACCTCCCCTCCCTTCCTCCCCACCTCTCACTCCCTCCCCACCTCCCACTCCCTCCCACCCCACTTCCAACTCCCTCCCTCCCACCTCCCACTCCCTCACACACATAAGGTTGTTGCAGGGAGAGAGTGGACCTAATAGCGACCAGTGAAGTGGTGGGGCCAGGAGCTGTGACTCAACCCCTGCAACAACATATAGGTGACCCCACACACACACACACACACACACAATACGTTCTTGCCACAGAGAGAGAACATGTTATTACATAACACTAGTGTATCAACCTGCATCTATAACATTATTGAAGAACAAAGTTATACAGAGGGAACAATGTTCACGTGGCAAGAACACTTACCATAGTGTTAACAAATGAGAGTAGGGGCAGGGGTAGCCAGAGAGTCAGGGGAGCCAAGTAAGGGACGGGAGCCAAGTATGGGGCAGGGGAGCCAAGTATGGGGCAGGGGAGCCAAGTATTGGGCAGGGGAGCCAAGTAAGGGGCAGGGGTAGCCAGAGAGTCAGGGGAGCCAAGTAAGGGGCACGGGTAGCCAGAGAGTCAGGGGAGCCAAGTAAGGGACGGGAGCCAATTAAGGGGCAAGGGTAGCCAGAGAGTCAGGGGAGCCAAGTAAGGGGCAGGGGTAGCCAGAGAGTCAGGGGAGCCAAGTAAGGGGCAGGGGTAGCCAGAGAGTCAGGGAGCCAAGTAAGGGGCAGGGGTAGCCAGAGAGTCAGGGAGCCAAGTAAGGGACAGGGGGAGCCAAGTATGAGGCAGGGGGAGCCAAGTAAGGGGCAGGGGAAGCCAGAGTCAGGGGGAGCCCAAGAGGTTTTTGAAGCCAAGTAAGGGGAGGGGGAGGCAAGTAAGGGGAGGGGGAGCCGTGTAAGGCGTTGGGGGAGCCAAGTAAGGAGCAGGGGAAGCCAAGTAAGATGCAGGGGGTTGTGGAGGGGAAAGGGAAGAGGAGGGATAGTGGAGGGAAGGGGGTCGTTAGTGTTATATATGGTTGAGGTATTTGTCGTGAGGAACCACAGCGTCTCATATGTCGTCTTTATGACACGACCCCCTGCTGGACCCCCTGCTGGACCCCTGCTGGATCCCCTACTAGACCCTGCTGAACCCCCTGCTATTTATCTGCTTGCCCCTGTTAGCGCTTTACCTTCCTTCCCGTGCCTCTTCCTAACCACCTGGGTCAACAGTCTTGGGCCCCGGACACTTATTGTGTTTTTTCTTAGTGTACCAGTGACGCCCCTACTTTTCACTGGTGGTATGTTGCATCGCCTGCCAAGTCTTTTTCTTAGGGAGTGATTTCTGTGTGCAGATTAGGGACCAGTCCCTCCAGAATCTTCCAGGTGTAGATTATGATATATCTCTCTCGCCTGCGCTCCAGTGAATATAAGTCTAGTGCTTCCAGACGTTCCCAGTAGTTAAGGTGTTTGATGGAACTTATACGTGCAGTAAAGGTTCTCTGTACATTCTCCAGATCTGCAATTTCACCTGCCTTGAATGGGGATGTTAATGTACAGCAGCATTCTAGCCTAGAGAGAACAAGTGGTTAAAAAGGATCATCATTGGCTTAGCATCTCTTGTCTTAAATGTTCTCATTATCCATCCTATCAGTTTCCTCGCAGATGTGATAGTGACATTGTTGTGGTCCTTGAAGGTGAGATCCTCAGGCATTACCACTCCCAGGTCCTTCATATTACTTTTCTGCTCTGTTGTGTGATTAGAGTTTGTAGTATACTCAGTTCTAATTATTATTTCCTCCAGTTTTCCATAACGGAGTAGTTGGAATTTGTCATCACTGAACATATTGTTCTCTGTTGCCCATTGGAAAACTTGGTTTATATCTTCTTGGAGATCTGCCGTGTCCTCGATGGATGACACTCTCATGCAGATCCTAGTATCATCTGCAAAGGATGATACAGTGCTATGGTTTACATCTCTGTCTATGTCTGATATGAGAATGAGGAACAGGATGGGGGCGAGTACTGTGCCTTGTGGAACAGAGCTTTTCACTATGGCAGCCTCCGACTTAACTCTGTTTACCATTACTCTTTGTGTTCAATTGGTTAGAAAGTTGAAGATCCATCTGCCTACTTTGCCAGTTATCCCTTTAGCACGCATTTTGTGTGCTATAACACCATAATAATACTTGAAGGCTTTTGCAAAATCTGTGTATACTACTGTCCTCCAGTGTATCCCAGACCATGTCATAGTAGTCCAGTAGTTGTGAGAGGAAGGAGCAACCATCCAAGACCATATCATAGTGATCCAGTAGCTGTGATAGGCAGGAGCGACCATCCAAGACCATGTCATAGTTGTCCGTAGTTGAGAGGCAGGATCGACCATTCAAGATCATGTCATAGTGGTCCCGTAGTTGTGAGAGGCAGAATCGACCATCCAAGGCATGTCATAGTGGTCCAGTAGTTGTGAGAGGCAGGAGCGACCTGCTCTAAACCCATGTTGCCTTGGATTGTGCAATTGTTGGGTATCCAAGCGATTTACAATCCTGCTGCTTCTTAGAACTCTTTCCAAGATATGCATTTGTGGTCACAGTGGTGCCTATGCTAACCTTCCCATGGTGATACTATAAATATACCTAGTTGGATTAATCTTATTGTAGCTAGCTTGCCCAGTGGCTAGGTGCGTCGGCCTGGAGTTTTAAGACTCTGACCGCAGGTTCTAACCCCACCCGTGGTATGGTTCGAGTCATGATGTGGGACGTTAGAGCTATTGGTCTATAGTTCTTAGCTATTGCTTTGATGCCACCTTTCTGAAGTGGGGCTATATCCGTTGTTTTTAGTGACTGTGGGATTTCACCCTTGTCTATGGCTCCCTTTCCATAGCATATTTAAGGCAGGTGAAAGGGGTTTCTTGCAGTCTGAGGTGACTGCATAGACAGCTTGTCAATGGCTTTCTGAGTCTAGTGGAGTTAGGTGATGTCAGAAATTTGGCATCCATTGACATGCCCTGCGCTACTGCACCCACCATCAACCACCATTACTACCATTACCTCTACTACCACTACCACCACTACCACTACTACTACATCCACCATCAACCACCATTACTACCATCAACCACCATTACTACCACTAACCACTGCTACCACCACCACTACTACCACTAACCACTGCTACCATTACCACTACCACCATTAACCACTACTACATTAACCACTTCTACCATTACCACTGCTACCATTACCACTACTACCATTAACCACTGCTACCATTACCACTACTACCATTAACCACTGCTACCATTACCACTACTACCATTAACCACTGCTACCATTACCACTACTACCACTAACCACTGCTACCACCACTACATGCACTACCACTAACACCACCACTGCATGCATTACCACTAACCATTGCTACCACCACTACCACTAATCACTGCTACCACCACTACCACTGCTACCACCACCACTACCACCACCATCACTACCACTAACCACTGCTACCAGTACTACATGCACTATCACTATCCACCACTAACCACTGCTACCAGCACTACATGCACTACCACTAACCACCACTACCACCAACAGTTATGTTGGTGGTAGTGGTGGTTAGTGGTAATAAGAATACCAAGAATCCAGGTACTAAGAATACCAAGAATCCTGCAGTGTGCGTACACTATGTACACTGTGTAACTATCTGTGTACACTGTATGTACACTGTACATTTTGTATCTGTATGTACACTGTGTGTGTACACTGTATGTGTACATATGGTGACCATGATGGTAATTAAAGTGTGTGTACACACGACCCCTGGACTTGTTATCCAGACTGTTGACAGCACGTGATGGTGGTAGTAATGGTGGTAGTAATGGTGGTAGTAATGGTGGTGATGGTGGTAGTGATGGTGGTAGTAATGGTGGTGATGGTGGTAGTAATGGTGGTGATGGTGGTAGTAATGGTGGTGATGGTTGTAGTAATGGTGGTGATGGTGGTAGTAATGGTGGTGATGGTGGTAGTAATGGTGGTGATGGTGGTAGTAATGGTGGTGATGGTGGTAGTGATGGTGATGGTAGTAATGGTGGTGATGGTGTAGTAATGGTGGTGATGGTGGAGTAATGGTGGTGATGGTGGTAGTAATGGTGGTGATGGTGGTAGTAATGGTGGTGATGGTGGTAATGGTGGTGATGGTGGTAGTAATGGTGGTGATGGTGGTAGTAATGGTGGTGATGGTGGTAGTAATGGTGGTGATGGTGGTAGTGATGGTGATGGTAGTAATGGTGGTGATGGTGGTAGTTATGGTGGTGATGGTGGTAGTAATGGTGGTGATGGTGGTAGTGATGGTGATAGTAATGGTGGTGATAATTGTGGTGATGGTAGTAATAGTGATAGTAATGGTGGTGATGGTGGTAATGATGGTGGTAGTAATGGTGGTATAGTAGTAGTGGTGGTGATGGTGGTAGTAATGGTGGTGATAGTGGTAGTAATAGTGATGGTAGTAATGGTAGTGGTGGTGATGGTGGTAGTAATGGTGGTTGTTCTGTGTGTGTATGAATGTACTCACCTAGTTGTGGTTGCAGGGGTCGAGTCATAGCTCCTGGCCCCGCCTCTTCACTGGCCGCTACTGGGTCACTCTCCCTTCGCCATGAGCCTTATCATACCTCTTCTTGAAGCTATGAATGGATCCTGCCTCCACTATATCACTTCCCAAGCTATTCCACTTCCTGACCACTCTGTGACTGAAGAAATACTTCCTAACATCCCTGTGATTCATCTGAGTCTTCAACTTCCAACTGTGACCCCTTGTTACTGTGACCCACCTCTGGAACATTCTGTCTCTGTCCACCTTGTCAATTCCTCTCAGTATTTTATATGTCGTTATCATGTCCCCCTATCTCTCCTGTCCTCCAGTGTCGTCAGGTCGATTTCCTTAACCTCTCCTCGTAGGACATACCCCTTAGCTCCGGGACTAGTCTTGTTGCAAACTTTTGCACTTTCTCTAGTTTCTTTACGTGCTTGGCTAGGTGTGGGTTCCAAACTGGTGCTGCATACTCCAGTATGGGCCTAATGTACACAGTGTACAGGGTCCTGAACGATGTTAGTTACCATTTTGTCCTAGGCACATGTCGATTAGACACTAGGCCTGTTGTATGTGTGTGTGTGTGTGTGTGTAACGAAACACTTCGAAATGTTTCGGCCCCGCCGGGAATTGAACCCGGGCCCTCCGTGCGTGAAGCAAGAGCGCTAGCCACCATGCCATCGGGGCGTGTGCTCTGTTGTGCTCACTGTGTGTGTGGTTGGGATTTTCACGAGTTCATGCTTAGGCCGGCTCTTCAGTGTTGCGTACAAGTCACTTCCTCAGCCATGAGCTTTATCATACCTCTGCTTAAAGCTATGTATAGAGCCTGCCTCCACTACATCGCTTCCTAAACTATTCCACTTCCCGACAACTCTGTGACTGAAGAAATACTTCCTAACATCTCTGTGATTCATCTGAGTCTTCAACTTCCATCTGTGTCCCCTTGTTGTTGTGTCCCATCTCTGGAACATTCTGTCTCTGTCCACTTTGTCAATTCCTCTCAGTATCTTATATGTTGTTATCATGTCTCCCCTATCTCTCCTGTCCTCCAGTGTCGTCAGGTCGATTTCCTTAACCTCCCCTCGTAGGACATACCCCTTAGCTCCGGGACTAGTCTTGTTGCAAACCTTTGCACTTTCTCGAGCTTCTTCACATGCTTGGCCAGGTGTGCGTGTGTGTGTGTGTGTGTGTGTGTGTGTGTGTGTGTGTGTGTGTGTATACACTGAGTTCATCTTAAGGTCGGGTTTCCAGGTGTTTAGCAGGTGACAAGCAGCGTTAACGACTCAAGTGTATAGTGGATAGTCTTGAAACCCAATAAACCAGACTGGTGGTTTAACAATGAGAGTTTTAACTAAGAGTTAAGGAGCCGGCAAGACGCAAGAGAGTGAGAGTTTTTAATCTAGATAATGCAAGTCCAGCTCTTTAATACTGTATTGAGGCTTAGATATGAGAGCTGGCCTTGCTGAGGGGAGGGGGAGAGAGGGGAGGGGGAGAGGAGGGGGAGAGAGGGGGAGGAAAGAGGGAGGAGGGAGAGGAGGGAGGGGAGGGAGGAGGGGAGGAGTGTTAAGCCTGCGTTTAAATTTCCAAAAATTACTTTTTTTTTAAGAAAATGTCTGGTAGTGGTGGTAGTTTTGGTGGTGGTGGTTGTAGTCGTAGTAGTAGTGGTAATCACACACCTAAGTGGTTCTCTGGACCACTTATGTGCCTGACACACTGCTACCACAGTCACCCAATGGTAATGACACGAGTGTAAACAAACCAGGAAACGGGAGAGGATTCAAACCCATGTCAAGTGAGTGGTGAACTTGAGAGGCCAGTGTGCTAACAACTGTACAGCAGTGTACATCATAGCAAGTACCAGCTGTGTACATCATAGCATGTACCAGCTGTGTACATCATAGCATATACCAGTTGTGTACATCATAGTATGTACCAGTTGTGTAAATCATAGCAAGTACCAACTGTGTACTTCATAACAAGTACCAGCTGTGAGTCAACACTCAAAACAAATGATGGATCACACACCAGCCTGGCTATGTTGTGCTCTAGCTTTGGTCCTCTTCACTTGTTTGGTGGTGTAGAACCTTGCCAGGTGGTGTAGAACCTAGCCAGGTGGTGTTGAACCTAGCCAGGTGGTGTTGAACCTAGCCAGGTGGTGTTGAACCTAGCCAGATGGTGTTGAACCTAGCCAGGTGGTGTTGCACCTAGCCAGGTGAAGTTGAACCTAGCCAGGTGGGGTTGAACCTAGCCAGATGGGGTTGAACCTAGCCAGATGGGGTTGAACCTAGCCAGGTGGTGTTGAACCTAGCCAGGTGGTGTTGAACCTAGCCAGGTGGTGTTGAACCTAGCCAGGTGTTGCACCTAGCCAGGTGGTGTTGCACCTAGCCAGGTGGTATTGAACCTAGCCAGATGGTGTTGCACCTAGCCAGGTGGTGTTGAACCTAGCCAGGTGATATTGAACCTAGCCAGGTGATATTGAACCTAGCCAGGTGGTGTTGAACTTAGCCAGATGGTACTAAACCTCACCACACCAGCTGTCACTCTAACTCCCACCTTCAATATCGAAAAACTTATAAAACTCATTGTTCAACTTGAACGTTCAAACTGAACATTCTTAAATATATTACACAAGTTATGGTGTATATTGATTAATATTTTGTGTTAAGTCTTGTTATTAGTTTTAATTTAAGCCTGGGTTGATTAATTGGATCAATTTTATCAATTGTGAAGGTGATATCTGTGTTATTGTGAGGTCTGGGGAAGAAGAAGCAGTGTTACCGTTATTCGGTCAGTCACCCTGTCTTGCTAGAAGTGTGTTGACTGGAGAGTTAAGATAGTTTCTGTAGTACATTACTGCCATTTGTACTTCAGAGTACAGGTACTGTACTTCCCACCTCCAGTACTGTAACAGCCTCACTTGTACTTCAGAGTACAGGTACTGTACTTCCCACCTCAAGTTCTGTAACATCCTCACCCATCCTACAGAGTACAGGTACTGTACTTCCCACCTCCAGTACAGTAACATCCTCACCCATCCTTCAGAGTACAGGTACTGTACTTCCCACCTCCAGTACTGTAACATGCTCACCCATCCTTCAGAGTACAGGTACTGTACTTCCCACCTCCAGTACTGTAACATCCTCACCCATCCTTCAGAGTACAGGCATTGTACTTCCCACCTCCAGGACTCAAGTTTGGCTAACAGGTTTCCCTGAATTCCTCCATAATTGTTACTTTGTACACGAACAGCACGTCAAATCCTAAAAATCCACTTGTCTCCATTTTTATTTGACTTGCTCACACAAGCCTGTTAGGTGTGCAAGCCCAAAGGACTCAAAACCTTTCTTAGCCCCTCCCCCCAACTCTTTCTGGGGTGACTACCTACTCTTCCTTCCCTCCACTACAGATTTATACCCCCTTCATGTCATCCTATTTTGCTCCATCGTATCTAAATATCTAGATCTCTTTAATAACCCCTCCTCAGTCCTCTGATAATACTCCAGTGCCTCAAGCCTGCTCTTACAGTACCTCCAACCTCCTCCAGTGCTTCCTTTGCTGCAACATTAACAAGCCAAGCTGAACAGTCTTGGTACCATCACACACTCATACATCTCTGCGTCATCATGGGTAACACTGTTTCCTCGCTGCTCTACTCACCTTCTTGCCCTGGTCACTTCCATGCTTTATCACGTCTTTCATATAGACCCATCTTTTGACATGTCTACCCCGAAATATCTGAACACACTCCCTCCCTCCCTCCATACTCCCTCCCTTCCTCCATACTCCCTCCCTCCCTCCATACTCCCTCCCTCCCTCCATACTCCCTTCTGATATCCAATCTTTCACACCTTTTATCTCTCTTATCAACTTGCTCTTTCCTATATTTACTTTTAATTTCCTTCCTTTATCAGTTTTTTCAGCTTTTCTCAGCGGAAAGCAACTGTCCAACACCCCAGTCTTTACAGTGTGTTAGGTCTGTCCAACACCCCAGTCTTTACAGTGTGTTAGGTCTGTCCAACACCCCAGTCTTTACAGTGTGTTAGGTCTGTCCAACACCCCAGTCTTTACAGTGTGTTAGGTCGGTGATAATTATGTGAGTGTGTGGGTTTGGTCACTGACCTTCCCCACACCTGGTTTTAAGCGTGTTCACACACACACACCACACACCACACACACACCCACACACACCCCACACACACCACACACACAACACACACCCCACACACACACCACACACACACACACATCACCACACACACACCACCACACACACCACACACACACACCCCACACACACACACACACACACACACCACACACACACCCCACACACACACCACACACACACACCCCACACACACACCCCACACACACACCACACACACACACACACACACACACCACACACATACACCACACACACACACCCCACACAACACACACCCACACACACACCACACCAACACCACACACACACACACACACACACACACCACACACACACACACACACACACCACACACACACACCACACACACCACACACACACCACACACACACACACCCACACACACCACACACACACACACACAACACACACACACACACACACCACCACCCACACACACCACACACACACACCATACACACACACACACACCTCATCACCCAGATATCCACAGTACAAGAAGAGAAAGGAGCCCGTGTACAACACTCAGTGTCGGGACAGTAATTACACAGATATTAATCAGGTGTAAGGACGAGATCGCAAGAGCAGTGTCAACACATGTCCTCAGTACTTGACTGTTGTTGAGGTCCTGAAGGGTGAGTGATGCTTGTCACAGCTGACTGCTGCAACAGTGAGTGCTGGAGCCAGGAGACTGGCACTCTGTCCTCGTAGTCTGTACTCTGTTTATATGTACTGTCTGTATTCTATACAACACACACACACACGCACGCACGCACGCGGGTTAGTGAAATTCGTTGCGTAAGACAACGGTTATGACGTTGACGATCGTGATGAAACTGTCTATTGTAGTGATAACTGAGACTGATGTATTATATTGATATATACATTGTCTTGTGGTTATTGTAGTATTGTACTTGATAGATTGTGTTGTGGTTATTGTAGTATTGTACTTGATAGATTGTGTTGTGGTTATTGTAGTATTGTACTTGATAGATTGTTGTGGTTATTTACACAGTAACCTCATGATATATGGATGACATGATGGATGACAGGTGGATGATATGATAGGTGGATGACATGATGGATGACAGGTGGATGACTGATGGATGACAGGTGGATGACGTGATGGATGATAGGTGGATGACGTGATGGATGACAGGTGGATGATATGATGGATGACAGGTGGATGACGTGATGGATGACAGGTGGATAACATAATGGATGACAGGTGGATGACATGATGGATGATATGATGGATGATAGGTGATGACATATGACATGAATGACGTGATGGATGACGTGATGGATGATAGGTGGATGACATGGATGACAGGTGGATGATATGATGGATGCCGTGATGGATGACAGGTGGATGACGTGATGGATGACAGGATGGATGACAGGATGACATGATGGATGACATGATGGATGACAGGTGGATGACTTGATGGATGACAGGTGGATGACTTGATGGGTGACAGGTGGATGACAGGATGACATGATGGATGACAGGTGGATGACAGGTGGATGACTTGATGAATGACAGGTGGATGCCATGATAGATGACAGATGGATGACATAATAGATGACATGATAGGTGACAGGTGGATGCCATGGTGGATGACATGATAGATGGCAGGTTAATGACATGATAGATGACAGGTGGATGACATGATGGATGACATGATAGATGACAGGTGGATGACAGGTGGATGACATGGTGGATGGCATGATGGATGACATGATGGATGACAGGTGGATGACAGGTTGATGACATGGTGGATGACAGGTGGATGACATGATGG
Organism: Cherax destructor; assembly: GCA_009830355.1. NCBI lineage: Eukaryota > Metazoa > Arthropoda > Malacostraca > Decapoda > Parastacidae > Cherax > Cherax destructor. Next base: position 19,975 of record WNWK01026082.1, read on the forward strand.
ATGAAGGCGTCCAGGGTTTCTGGTAA
>WNWK01026082.1:25000-27810 GCA_009830355.1 Cherax destructor
CTTTCTTGGGCCAGCTGGTATCTAACTTGAACTAGCAGGTATCTAACGTGGGCCAGCAGGTATCTAACGTGGGCCAGCAGGTATCTAACTTGAACCAGCTGGTATCTTTCTTGAACCAGCTGGTATCTTTCTTGGGCCAGCAGGTATCTAACTTGAACTAGCAGGTATCTAACTTGGGCCAGCAGGTATTTAACTTGGACCAGCAGGTATCTAACTTGAGACAGGTATCTAACTTGGACCAGCAGGTATCTAACTTGAACCAGCAGGTATCTAACTTGCACCAGCAGGTATCTAACTTGCACCAGCAGGTATCTAACTTGCACCAGCAGGTGCATAAGTGTTCGCAATAAAGCGAACAGAATCCTTGGCTTCATATCAAGAAGCATAAATAATAGGAGTCCTCAGGTTGTTCTTCAACTCTATATATCCTTGGTTAGGCCTCATCTAGATTATGCTGCACAGTTTTGGTCACCGTATTACAGAATGGATATAAATGCTCTGGACAACGTACAAAGGAGGATGACTAAGTTGATTCCATGTATCAGAAATCTTCCCTATGAGGATAGACTGAGGGCCCTGAATCTGCACTCTCTAGAAAGGCGTAGAATTAGGGGGGATATGATTGAGGTGTATAAATGGAAAACAGGAATAAATAAAGGGGATGTAAATAGCGTGCTAAAAATATCTTGTATTGACAGGACTCGAAGCAATGGCTTTAAGTTGGATAAATTCAGATTCAGAAGGGATATAGGAAAGCATTGGTTTGGTAATAGAGTTGTCGATGAGTGGAACAAACTCCCGAGTACAGTTATAGAGGCTAAAACGTTGTGTAGTTTTAAAAATAGGCTAGATAAATATATGAGTGGGTGCGGGTGGGTGTGAGTTGGATCTGACTAGTTTGTGCTACTAGGTCAGATGCCGTGCTCCTTCCTTAAGTGAATGTAACCTGACCTGGCTGGGTCGGGGCATTGGCTTAAGCCGGCGGGAGACTTGGACCTGCCTCGCATGGGCCAGTAGGCCTGCTGCAGTGTTCCTTCTTTCTTATGTTCTTAGGTATAGTAGTGAAATGATATCAGTCCCACAGCCTTGATGGCGTAGTTGTGAGGTGGTCAGTCCCTCAGCCTTGATGGCGTAGTTGTGAGGTGGTCAGTCCCTCAGCCTTGATGGCGTAGTTGTGAGGTGGTCAGTCCCACAGCCTTGATGGCGTAGTTGTGAGGTGGTCAGTCCCACAGCCTTGATGGCGTAGTTGTGAGGTGATCAGTCCCACAGCCTTGATGGCGTAGTTGTGAGGTGATCAGTCCCACAGCCTTGATGGCGTCGTTGTGAGGTGGTCAGTCCCACAGCCTTGATGGCGTAGTTGTGAGGTGATCAGTCCCACAGCCTTGATGGCGTAGTTGTGAGGTGATCAGTCCCACAGCCTTGATGGCGTAGTTGTGAGGTGATCAGTCCCACAGCCTTGATGGCGTAGTTGTGAGGTGGTCAGTCCCTCAGCCTTGATGGCGTAATTGTGAGGTGGTCAGTCCCACAGCCTTGATGGCGTAATTGTGAGGTGGTCAGTCCCTCAGCCTTGATGGCGTAGTTGTGAGGTGGTCAGTCCCACAGCCTTGATGGCGTAGTTGTGAGGTGGTCAGTCCCACAGCCTTGATGGCGTAGTTGTGAGGTGGTCAGTCCCACAGCCTTGATGGCGTAGTTGTGAGGTGGTCAGTCCCACAGCCTTGATGGCGTAGTTGTGAGTGGTCAGTCCCACAGCCTTGATGGCGTAGTTGTGAGGTGGTCAGTCCCACAGCCTTGATGGCGTAGTTGTGAGGTGGTCAGTCCCACAGCCTGGAGAAGAGTATTGTTCCATAGTCTGGAACAATGTTCGAGACTATGGAACAAAACTAGATTCCACTCCAATGGAACAACACACACAGTGTCACGCACTCAACACTACTCACTCACAAGTTTGAAGTGTGTTATAAGTAGTTAAAGCAACTTATAAGGAAGCCGACTTGACTACCCAGACACTACCATTGTCTCACACCAGGCAACACACGCTTAATATCTATCTAATATATACATCTATCTGTATCTATCTATCTATCTATATATATATATATATATATATATATATATATATATATATATATATATATATATATATATATATATATATATATATATACACACACATCTATTACCTATGCATATATCTACATATACCTATCTATACATGTATATATCCATCTGAACATCTATGTATGGAGGTGAATAGTATAGTGTTTGCACTGTGGAGGAGGGGTGGTGGGGGTTGTGGGGGAGGGGAGGTTACAGCTCCTAACAAGACACAGCCACTGAACGAACGATGGTTAAAGTGTTTTTTTTTTTTTTTTTTTTAGGTCACCCTTAATCTGTGTAAGAAAACAGTGTTTTGTGGACCAGTAGAAAGGCGCTGGGTAGAAGGGCTAGCTAAGAGGGGCTGGCTAGGAGGGGGTTGACTAGGGAGGCTGGATAGGAGGGGTTTGCTAAGAGGGGCTGGCTAGGAGGGGTTGGCTAGGAGGGTTGGCTAGGAGGGGATGGCTAGGAGGATGGCTAGGAGCTGGCTAGGAGGTGATGGCTAGGAGGGTGATTGCTAGGAGAGTGATGGCTAGGAGGGTGATGGCTAGGAGGGGCTGGCTAGGGAGGGTGATGGCTAGGAGGGGCTGGCTAGGAGGGTGATGGCTAAGAGGGGGCTGGCTAGAAAGGGGTTTGGGTAGGAGGGGCTGGCTAGGGGTTTGGGTAGGAGGGGGTGGCCAGGAGGGGATGGCTAGGAGAGGTGGCTAGGGGGGGCT
>WNWK01026083.1:0-27809 GCA_009830355.1 Cherax destructor
CCCTTACTCTGTCGTGTCCCCTTCCCCCTTCCCTTAGTCTCCTTCTTTGTGTCCCCTCCCTTCCCTTGTCCTCCCAACTCTGTCTTGTGTACCCTCCTTTTTCCCCTTTATCTCCCCTTACTCTGTCTTGTGCCCCCCCCTTCCCTTAGTTTCCCCTTACTCTGTCTTGTGTCCCCTCCCCTTCTATTAGTCTCCCCTTACTTTGTCTTGTGTCCCCTCACCTTAACTTAGTCTCCTCTCCATTCACTGTTTTCTTAGTTTTTTTCTACGTCTTTGTCTCTCCCTCCTTCCTCCCTCATTCCTCCCCTCCTCCTTCCCTCCTCCCTCCCTCCTTCCCCACCCTCCCTCCCTCCCTCCCTCCTTCCCTCCTCACTCCTCCTCCCTCCCCCTCCCTCCCTCCCTCCTTCCTTCCCTCCCTCCCTCCCTCCCTCCCTCCTTCTCTCCCTCATTCCCTCCTCCCTCCTTCCCTCCCTCCCTCCTCAGTGCAGCCTCCGCACATGCACGACATTCAGAGATAAAGGGAACTTTGTATATAAAAAGAAGTATTTTCTTCATAACCCCTAATCATTGCAACACACTGGATGAAGAAGTAGAGTCAAGCATCATACATTGTTTCAAGGGTAGGTATGATAGACCCACGAGGTCTTTTAAAAATGCGGCGACTGCGATCGCCAGGAGATGAGACTCGACCCATGTACACACACACGTAACTCAATGAGCATAGGTGCGGTAGAGAGTTTAAGGGTTACGGGAAGAGGAGCAGGAGCCGTGTGAAGACAACACCTGGTCTCAGGTACCGTCAACGACAATGTGGTGATATAATCATGATATAGCGTATGTAGAAAGGAAATTAAAAGTAATATAGGAAAGAGTAAGGTGATGAGGATAACAAAAAAATTAGATAACGGAAGATTGGATATCAGATTGGAGGAAGAGAGTATGGAGGAAGTGAATGTGTTCAGATATTTGGGAGTGGACGTGTCAGCAGACTGGTCTATGAAGGATGAGGTGAATCATAGAATTAACGGGTGCACTGAGGAGCTTGTGGAGACAGAGACTTTATCCATGAAAGCAAAGAAGGGAATGTAGTATAACCACATACCACGGGTGGGGTTCGAACCCGCGGTCAGAGAGTCTCAGAACTCCAGACCGTCGCGTAAGCCACTGGGCCACTAGCTTACGCTTACGCGACGGTCTGGGTTCTAAGACTCTGACCGTGGTTCGAACCCCACCCGTGTGTATGTTTGTTTAATCGTGTCATTACGATTTCGTGAGGTATGAGTATAGTTATACCAACACTCTTGTATGGGTGTGAGACATGGGTTGTGAATGTTGCAACAAGGAGAAGGCTGGAGGCAGTGGAGATGTCATGTCTGAGGGCAATGTGTGGTGTGAATATAATGCAGAGAATCCGTAGTTTGGAGATTAGGAGGAGGTGTGGGATTACCAAAACTATTATCCAGAGAGCTGAGGAGGTGTTATTGAGATGGTTTGGACATGTAGAGAGGATGGAACAAAATATAATGACTTCGAGATGTATAAATCTGTAGTAGAGGGAAGGCGGGTAGGGGTCAGCCTAAGAAAGGTTGGAGGGAGGGGGTAAAGGAAGTTTTGTGTGCGAGGGCTTGGACTTTCAGCAAGCGTGCGTGAGCGTGTTAGATAGGAGCGAATGAGACAAATGGTTTTAGGACTTGACGTGTTGTTGGAGTGTAAGCAAAGTAAAATTTATGAAGGGATTCTGGGAAACCGGCAGACCGGACTTGAGTCCTGGAGATTGGAAGTGCAGTGCCGGCATTCTGAAGGAGGGGTATTAATGCTGCAGTTTTATAACTGTAGTGTAAGAATGCCTCTGGTAAGACAGTGATGGAGTGAGTGATGATGAAAGTTTTTCTTTTTCGGGCCACCCTGCCTTGGTGGAAAACGCCAATGTGTTAAAAAAAAATACTCTATAGAACAGACAGGGTAGAGTTATCAGGTATCCAGAAGTGACACCAGGAATCCCACAGTTATGTCTGGAGGAATACCTGTAATTGTTTGGCAAAGTTGTTTTACTTCATGGTTCGCGTACACAACTTGAGAACTCCTCATTCGATGGGCTTCAAATTTTCAACACTGATGTCCTGTTGAAAACTGAGACACTTTTGCAACAAAATGTTACAAAAGTGTCTGAGTTTTCAACTTGTGGGATTTCTAATCCATTTACACCACTGATGCACTGTACATCACTGATGTACTGTACAGCACTGATGTACTGTACATCACTGATGAACTGTACATCATTGATGTACTGTACATCACTGATGAACTGTACATCACTGATGTACTATACATCACTGATGAACTGTACATAATTGATGTACTGTACATCATTGATGTACTGTACATCACTGATGTACTGTACATCACTGATGTACTGTACATCATTGATGTACTGAACATTACTGATGTACTGAACATCTGGAAGGTGAATGCACACATTGCTCTCAATTTCAATTTTATATATAATTTCTGATCTTTTTGTGCAATAAGTTCAAAAGTCTTTCCTGACTGACTTGAATCACTGATGGCTGGTGTATCTTAATGGATTTGTATTGTTATTTGAGTGTGTCGGCGCCAAGCTGATAATTATACTGTTTTTTTAAATGTTATGATAATATTTCCTGGGAAATAACTAGAGTATGGCACGCCAGGACGGCTTCAAACTTTCATGGCTGATGCGTCTTATAAACTGGAGATTAGGTTCGATAAGATTTGTCAAGAAAAACGACGGGTGTTACCTGACCGGTTTTAGCCATAAAATAACCCGTCACTGGAGCTTTTGGTCACCTGACCGAGGCCTTCCTCTGGCTGATCCATCAATTCTTGAAAAATTAAAGTTATAATTATTTACAGACTGGACCGACTCCATAAGCTATACCTTCCTGGAGATAAAAGTTTGCCTATTTATTAACACCACTGAATTCCAAGCAATGACTGGAGAATGCTTCTTCTTATCGGTTTCAAACTTTCAGCGATGGTGGGTGTGGCATACAAAGAGTATGTTATAATATATTCGGAGTATGTCACACTCCCATATAGGCTGCTTCCCAACCAGCGAACCGGGTGCTAAGAGTTTAACGATCAATGGGGTACCCTTCGTTGAATCAGTATCTAGGTTCATTAACCAATCACATGCAAGTCCGTCAAAGCTGAAGCAATGTGGTTCACTTGCAGTAAGCATTGGCAGACTTGCCCACCTGCTGGTTGAGTACGGAGCACTCTCTCTGGCTTCTGCTTTACCATCTGCCACTATGGTGTACACATACTATTCCATCTGTACATATTTTACATAGTGTACATACCTGTATATATCATCTGGGGAAGGCAAATATTCATTATAGTTTACTGTTGAGTTTTGTTTGCTCCATTTCCCATTACGACCAGGTCTCACAGGCCATTCTTACCTGTGTTCGTAATAGTGGGCCTGACTCAAAGGAAAGTTGGAGAGGAGTTTAGCAGTAAGTAAAGGAGCGACGTCGCTTCCTATAATGCCTCTATAATTCACATCCATAACCACAGTGAAAAATATTGACATTATAATCTCTAAATCTAAATCTAAACTTCCAAATTAGATTTATTGTTTCGAGTTTTTTCTTCATGATATATCCTGGGATCCATGTTTGTGTCCCCTGTATATACTGATATACATCTCGTATATCCTGGGATCCATGTCTATCTTCTGTATATACTAGTATACCTTTCGTATATGCTGGTACACCTTTCGAATATCCTGGTATACCTCTCGTATATGTTGGGATCCCTGTTTGTATCTGTACATACTGATATACCTCTCGTATATCCTGGTAAACCTCTCGTATACCCTACGATCCCTGTTTGAATCCTCTGTATATATTGGTATACCTCTCGTATACCCTAGGATCCCAGTTTGAATCTTTTGTATATATTGGTATACCTTACGTATATCCTGGGATCCCTCTTTGAATCTTCTGTATATACTGGTATAACTCTCGTATATCCTGGGATCCCTGTTTGCATTCTCTGTATATACTGGTATACCCCTCGTATAGGATATCCTGGGATCCCTGTTTGTATACCTTGTATATACTGGTATACCTCTCGTATATCCTGGGAGCCATGTTTGTATCCTATGTATATACTGGTATATCTCTCGTATACCCTGGGATCCCTGTTTGTATCCTGTATATATAATGGTATACCCATGGTATAGGATATCCTGGGATCTCTGTTTGTATAACCTATATATACTGGTATACCTTTCGTATATCCTGGGATTCCTGTTTGCATCCTGTGTATATACTAGTATACCTCTCGTATATTTATATCTACTATATGTATATTTGTCTTCTATTTGTATATCTCAATCATACAAAAGGAACTGATGAAGCACCTGCACGAGGGGAGACAAATGGAAATCAAACACTCGAATGAAATTATAAGGAGGGAGAGTGAGGGAAGAAATGAGGGGAACACTAGTGGGGAGTGAGGCAACACTAGTGGTGCAGTGAGGCAACACTAGTGGTGGAGTGAGAGGAAGACTAGTGGTGGAGTGAGGGGAACACTAGAGGTGGAGTGAGGGAAAGCTAATGGGGGAGTAAGGGGAACACTAGAGATGGAGTGAGGGAACACTAGAGGTGGAGTGAGGGGGAACACTAGAGGTGGAGTGAGGGGAACACTAGTGGGGGAGTGAGAACACTAGTGGATTGAGGGGAAAACTAGTGGTTGAGTGAAGCGAACACTAGTGGTTGAGTGAGGGGAACACTAGTGCTGGAGTGAGGGGAACACTAGAGGTGGAGTGAGGGGAACACTCAGACTAAAGTCTAAATAAACAATATCGAATTCTTTATTGTGATCAACAGCCTCAAAAGCTTTACCGAAGAAAGTTAATAAATTAGTTAGGCAGGAACGGCCCCTCGTGAATCCATGCTGAGTATCATTAATCAAATTATGTTTATCCAGATGGATTCTTATAAAATCAGCTATAATTGACTCTAGTAATTTGCCTACAATTGAGGTCAGGCTTATTGGGCGGTAATTTGATGGTAGTGACTTATCCCCTGCTTTAAAAATAGGAATTACATTAGCCATCTTCCACATATCAGACACTACACCTGTTTGAAGAGATAAGTTAAAAATGTTAGTTAAGGTTTCACAGAGTTCCATTTTGCATTCCTTAAGAACCCGGCGATTTATTTTGTTTCAGTCGGTCTAGTTGTTTCATAACCATTTTGCTAGTGATTGTGATATTACATAATTTATCTTCTTCTGGGCCTTTGTAAAAATCAATTACTGGGATATTATTAGTGTCTTCCTGTGTGAAAACCGAGAGAAAATAATTATTAAAAATAGAGCACATATCATTCTCCTTGTCAGTAAGATGCCCAGAGTTATTTTTAAGGGGACCTATCTTATCCCTAACTTTTGTTCTATAAACCTGGAAAAACTTTTTGGGTTAGTTTTTGAATCCCTAGCAACTTTAATTTCATAGTCCCATTTAGCTTTTCTTATCCCCTTTTTAACGTCCCTCTTAATGTCAGTATACTGATTTATAAGATGACTCTCACCTCTTTTTATGCGCCTATAAATTCCTTTCTTCTGCCCTAAAAGGTATTTGAGCCTATTATTCATCCATTTTGGGTCATTTCTACTTGATCTAATTTCTTTATATGGGATAAATGTTCTTTGGGCAGCCTGTATAGTGTTCAGAAAACTGTCATATTGATAGCTGTCTTTGTTACCCCAGTCCACAGATGATAAGTGTTATCTAAGCCCATTGTAATCTGCTAAGCGAAAATCTGGGACTGTTACTGAATTATCCCTACTATCATACATCCATTCAATGTTAAAGGTAATTGACTTGTGGTCGCTTGTGCCGAGATCCTCTGTAATTTCTAAATTAATAACAAGGGTTTCCTTGTTTGCAAGAACTAAGTCAAGTAGGTTATTTCCCCTTGTAGGTTCTGTCACAAACTGCTTCAAAAAACAATCCTGAACTACTTCTAAAAAGTCTCCCTTGTTCCCTATCTAAGTTTGGAGGACGGTAAATCACGCCTAAAAAAAATTTTACACCCCTCTGAAAATTCTATCCAGACAGACTCTGTATGTATTATTTCTGACTTTATACCCGTTTTTATGCAACAATTTAAATGATAACGGACATAGAGTGCCACCCCACCCCCCTTCCCGATACTTCTGACTACTTACCACTTTAACTTACCTCTCATACTCCTCACAAAAAAAGAACAGCCACTTTTCAACTATTAACTTGTATCATTCCCAACAACTGTCCTACAGTGAAATCCCTATAAACCACAGGAAAAAACCTACCCCATGACTCCCCATACAAAATTCTATTTCTACATTTTGTCCTGTACATGGACGCTGCTATGGCCTTTAACCACACACTCCCAGTTTGCTCCCTCATCTCCCACGAAACATACACAAAATCAACAGCCATATACATAAGCGCTCTACGCACATCCTGCCCCACACCACCTATATCTAAGCTCAAAAATCTCAACGCAAGAATCCCCCTCCCCCCAAATCTTATTAAACGCCCCAACCATTGTCTGACAACATCCAATTGCTCACAAAAATATACCTCATGATAAATAGAATCGACCTCCCACATTTACCACACCTTGCATCTCCAACCAAACCCATCCTATACAGCACCTCCCGTGAGGCCAGTACCCCATGTAAAAACCGAAACATAACTTCTCTCGCCCTCACACTGACCCTCATACCCCTCAACCCACTCCATATACTTTTCCAATCATATACCGGAAAAACAGCCAACCCTTCCATTACCTTTCTCCTCTCCCCACCCTTCCTAACACACGAGCCTTTACACGTCCCAGTTCCTTACACTCATAAGACCACGCAACATATCAGCACACCTAACCAAATCCTTCCCCCTCCACCACTTCCTGAAATCCCTCATGACCTCTCCCACCCTCCGTCCTTTGCCACCCCGCTTAGTCATATAACAAAATTGTACATATAAGCACCTAGCCCGTTCCTCCAAATCTATTAACCCCAAACCCCTAAGCCCACCCTCTTCATGACAACCTCCCTACACAACCAATGCTTCCCATATCCCCATATATATCTCAACACCTTTCCAACCAATTCCACCATATCTCCCTTTAATATAGGAAATAACCTTGCCACTGCCAAACTTTACTATAAACTAAAGTATTAACCACTATCACCCTCTGTAACAACGTAACATCCCCCGTCTCCATCCCAACATTCTCTTTAATGCCTTACCTAAAACTAAATCGACATTAACTTTTCTAGTTTCCCCATAATCAGCCATTACCACTATACCACAAACTTTCAATCTATCTACTATTGACCATCCATACCTTAACCCCAAGCCACTCCCCACCCATGTACCTACTTCCATTAGATTGGACTTAGCAATGTTAATCCTCATACCAGATGCTTTCCCAAACAAACTGATAATCAATCCTATAGCACGTAAACCCTCTTCATAATTCACTAACACCGTGGTGTCGTCCACATATCCAACAATTCCTGTATCCCATTCAACTTCCCTCCCGCCCCCTACTCCTACCTTAACTAGTCTATACAAAGGATCCTGCATACACGCGAATAGGATTTGAGACAAGGGACATCCCTGCCTCAAACCTCTCCCCATCCTCACTTCCTCACCTACCAACCCATTAACTTGCACCCTCACTTTTGCATCTTTATACAGGGCTTCTGCCCATCCCACTATTTCCTCCCCAAACCCCTGCTTCCTCATGATCCTCCATAACATATCTCTTTCAACACAATCATACGCAGTTTTCCAATCCACAGCCAAAACACCACCTCCAACACTATTGTCCACAAAATTCCTGATCCAAACATGCCCTTTATTCATACATCTCCCCGGTATCCCTCTTTGCCCCTCTTCAACTACCCTCCCAATTACTTTCTTAATCCTATTACACAACACTTTCGCAAAAATCTTATAATCCCCACACATCATCGATAATCCCTGATAATCACCTATCTGTTCCCCTACCCCTCCGTTTTTTACTAAAACAATCACCCCAGTGCACTGCGACACTCCCATAGTACCCATCTCTTTCATTCGATTCATCAATCTCACTAAACAATCTTTTATGACCTCCCACTGCAACACATAAAAATCATTTGAAATTCCATCAATTCCAGGTGACTTTCTCTTACTCATACTCTGTATCGCCATCCACACCTCCTCCTCACTTATGTCCCCACTCATAGCTTCCCTATCATCCTCCCCCAACCTCTCCATGACCCCCTCCTCAATTATTCTCCTCTCTCTTTCCCCTACCTCTCCTGCCGTTAAATATCCTCTAAACCAACTCTCTAAATACAAACTCATTGCTTCTGTGCTCCTCATGATCTGACCTCTTTCATACCCATCTCTGTCCTCTCCAACCACCAACCTCGAAATCATCATCCCCTCCCTCCTTTTCCTAAATGACCTCAACACATAAGCCGAAGGCTTATCACCCCATAAAACCTCATCCACACCTCCACGCACACGAATCGCATCAAACCGTTCATTCTGTATTTCTCTCAATCTCTCCTTAATCGCAGGCACCTCACTCATGTACCTATCCAACCGCCTCTCATAGCATACACTCAGCTGATCCTCCAAATATCCATACTTCCACCTCGCAACCTCCCGACCTCTACTTTTATAAAAATCTCTTATCGCTGGCTTCGCCACGTCCACCCACCATGACACTATGTCTGGTAGTAACTTACCTTTCCTCCACATCGTCCCCCACCATTCGGCAAATAATTCTCTACCCTCCTCCCCTTCTACAAGACTTACATTTAGTTTCCAATACCCAGGATACCATTTCACCATACCTGCCCACTCAAGCTTCACTAACACTCCCCTATGATCAGTGAAACCTACATCCACACAACTCACCACCCCCACATAAATAACCCTTGAGACATATATACGATCTAACTGTGCTGCATACCCCCTCCTCACAAAAGTATAATCAAACCTCCAACCCCCACCCACCACATCAACTAATCCCACACTACCTAGAACATCCCTTAAAACACTGAGCACACATCCCGATCCCCTTGGTTCTACATCTTTGAGCCTTATGATACTATTCCAATCACCACCTACTACTACAACTTCTGGCAAGCCACCCAAGTAATATACCAATTGATCCCTCACAAAATCCTCCTTGACTCTACGGTTATTTATAGCCGGCAAATAAACCCCAATGAAAGCTACCCTGACTCCTCCCCAAACCCCATCCACCCTCACAACCCTCCCGTCCCTTCCCTCCTCCCAAGCTAATAACTGAAAAGGGCTGTTCTCCTTCACAATTACCGCAACCCCTCCCTTGAAAGCCCCTGAACTACCAGCATACACTCTATAACCTTGCAACTGAAAATCCCTACCATACTTATAATTATGTTCCTGTATAAACCCTACATTAATGTCATACCTTCTCATCGTCACTTCTATCCACTTCCTGGAGACCTCAGCTTTAGCCCCGTTCACGTTAAGCGTGAGACACTTGAATATGTTAAAAGTGGCTTCCCTTTAGATTTCTCATACTTATTACCTACACGCTTTGACATCCCACCAGGGTTATGATGTTCCTTTTTGTTTCCTCGTAAATTCCTGTCACCATCCACACTCCTTCCACTCAGCTCCACTTTTTGTGCAACTTCTACCAAAGATTTTTTACTAGACCTTTGAGCGGGCGTAAGGACGTCGTCCTCAGCCACACCCATAGGACGTTTACGTGAATCACTTCCAATGTCCATATCCCCAGCACAGTCCTCATTATGCACTGTAACTGGCACCTCCTGTTGAATGAGACTAGTGTCCACTGGGCTGACTTTCCCCAGCCCCTCCGTCACACACACTACCTCCTCCACACCTGGTGAACTGTCCAACAGCCCACACAATTCCTCTGTCAACTCTGCTGCTATACCCAAGTCCTAATCGTCCACCTTATCCTGTACAGCCGGTACCACCGACGTCTGTGACTCTGTAGGTAGAGTCTGGCACACCTCTGCAGTCCCTTGAACTATGTCACTCCATCTTCCCGTCGACACCACGCCTACGTCCTCGTCCTGAACAGCAATTGCATCCTTAACAACCAACGCCGCTCTTGTGGCGTCGTAACGACCCCCTGGTCGCTGTGCACAGTCTGCTGCCATGTGTTCATACGACCCACATAGGCGGCACGTACGACGTTGACCAGCATAAGTCACGTATGCCTGCGTCCTAAATTCAGGTAGTAACATATAGGACGGAATAGGTCGTCGTAGTGTCATCTTCAATGTATATGACCCTTCTGGCATCCCTTCATAGATACCCTCCGACCATAGGCCCAAGATTGCTTGATGGACCACACCATATTCTTGAAATACATCACGTACATCCCGTTCATCAGCTTCGAATGGTAAATTACGAAGACGCACGTACGTATATTGCCTTGAAACGTCCTTTAACTTTACTTCCACTGATGAATTCACTGTCAGGCTGACGCCCTCATATTTATCCACCAATCGCTCATACACTGTAGTCGAAATCAGCTTGACAAAAACTCTCGCACTTCCATTCAGTGCAATACCGTAAATGTCATTGTTATCCAATCCAAATGTGTCTCTCAACACTGCAGGCAACATCACTACCGCATTAGACGGATATACGGCACCTCTGATGAATTCCACACATAATGTGTTAATCCGTCGACGATACTGAACAGCCATTACTGTCCAATGAAATTGCTAGTAGCTCCCACTAGAGGTCAGATCGGAACAACCTTCCTCCACCACAGCTGGGCAGCGAATGATCACTTTTATTACAAGGAGACTATTTAAGTGGCCTTATGTGTGTGTATTATAACTTGTTTTGTTTAATTTGTGTTTAGTCGTTAAGTTTTTTGGAAGCATATTGATATGTTGTCCTTTATTTATGTACATACTGTACCAGTTGATAGTCATTTACTGACAACTAAAATGTATTCCTGTTTTTTCTAAATAAAATATAAAAAAAAAAACTTCTGACTACTTTGAACCATTTAAAACCCTGGATGTGACATTCACCAGGCATGTCCCGGTTTTTCATATTAAACCATGTCTCAGTTATTGCAAAAACATCAATATTACCCGCACTAGCAAGTAATCTCAACTCGTCCATCTTATTCCTAGCACTACGACTATTGGTGTAACATATATTTAAAGACCCTCCTTTCTCTTTACCCTTCCTGCTCATTTCTGTTTTTCTACTATACCTATTACTGTCCTTGTCATCTAGTGTCACTGGCTTTCCAGTATCCACCTTATTCTGCCTATTACTAGTTCCCCTAGAACTCATAATATTACTACACTGGGACTTCACTGTTTTTTCCCCAAGGAAGTTTTAAGACTGTTTTATTTTCGGCCAAATGAATTAGGGGTGTAACGTTGTGTTAATGCAGTTTTCAAGTCTCCAGAACACCAGTGTCATCATTAATGACCATGATACCTTTAGCGTTGTTACAAGTTTCGACATCTTGCACATACAGTCACACATTTCATTTTTTTTTCTGTAAAGGGAAGTCTGATTTGTGTGCCACGTGGAGTCATTCCTCTCTTCTTGCACTTACGCCGCACAAATTTTAGGACTGCATGGCACTTCATCTTGATCAGTTAAGATGGGTTGAAGGGATCCATTAACCTTCTTCCAACCCCACGTACCCTGAATACTTTCCCTCATGCCTCTACCTTTGGAGACAAATCCTCAAGCCAAGGCTTTCTAAAGACCTCAAGATGACCTGTTCAATCACGAAGTCAGTCCAAAGTTCACTCCAGAGTCTCTCACTCCTTGGCTCTATATGACAGTTTTCCTGGACAGGCGTCTTATACAGCCATGAATGCAAACAATGCAGTTTCCGCGTCTCTTGGAGATAGTCACGAGCACTTTTGGCATAGCTGATATATACTTTTGCAGCAAAGAGTTTCAGTAACTTGCTCGTAGTAACCACGTGATCTTCCCGGAGTCCTATTCTCTCATAACTGGTGAATCCCTTCATCACACTCATCATGTACTGTAAACATTGTATCCACAGTGAAACAAACACTGATGATTCAGCAGTGGCATCTGAAGAGATGTTATGATCAAGAACACCATTCAAGAGTTGTTTTAGTTGCTTCAGTTGTTCTTTATTCAGCAAATGTGAGTCTCGTACATCGATATAATTGTTCTTGAGTTACTTCAACAACTGTCTCAGAATCTCTGTGTATGTCCTTATTGGGACTGTCTTTACACTCAGAGGAGTCTTGGGACTCACAGTGGCAAATAATTTTATTGCAAGAGCTTTCCCCCCCCCTATCAGACAGTCCTCTGAGAGTACTGGTAATGGCATTACCGCTCATCATATAAATAGCAGCATATGATTGATATACTGCTTCCAGGGCTTCCTCTATCCATGATCCCCTCAAGCACTCGTTACAAGTTGTAATTCGCCTAAACTACAATCTTTACTATATTTTTAGAGGTTACTTTTTTCACTGCTTTTATCCACAATGGTTGATCAAATGCCACATGCAGCTGGCAAATAAAGGAATCTTTCCTGTTCTTCTATGTACAATAAAATTGAATATACACACATCTCATCATATGGATTGAGATCAGTGATTGACAAAGCGAGTATATCTGACTTAATGATAGTTTTTTTCCATTATTTCATCTTAACATGTTGCGTGAAGCCTGGCCACTGTGCTGTATGTTGCATGAAGCCTGGCCACTGTGCTGTATGTTGCGTGAAGCCTGGCCACTGTGCTGTATGTTGCGTGAAGCCTGGCCACTGTGCTGTGATGTTATGTTCGTGAAGCCTGGCCACTGTGCTGTATGTTGCGTGCAGGATGCCCTGGCCACTGTGCTGTATGTTGCGTGAAGCCTGGCCACTTGTGGCTGTATGTTGCGTGAAGCCTGGCCACTGTGCTGTATGTTGGTCCCTGGCACTGCGAAAGCCTGGCCACTGTGCTGTATGTTGCGTGAAGCCTGGCCACTGTGCTGTATGTTGCGTGAAGCCTGGCCACTTTGCTGTATGTTGCGTGAAGCCTGGCCACTTTGCTGTATGTTGCGTGAAGCCTGGCCACTGTGCTGTATGTTGCGTGAAGCCTGGCCACTGTGCTGTATGTTGCGTGAAGCCTGGCCACTTTGCTGTAAGAACACCTGCTCTATTGAGAAGCCTTTGCTGCCTGCGAAACTGAACTTCAGTAAAACACGGATGGCTGTTTTATGTTCGGGAACTGCAAAGTTAGTACTGGCTAAACTGAAAGAGCTGAAGTTGAGGGTCCAGCGTATTGGATGATTGGTAACCCTCTAAACAAACTTAGTTAACTGAAACTGAAAAATCAAGCCGAAAAAAGGTCATCTCTAAACCCTCGTGATCCAAAAACATGGCCACCCTCTGTCCCTAATCCACAGAGAATCGGTACCATTACTGTCCTTGGCTTCACATCTTGTAAACCAGCTTGACCTGGTATATTAATTTGTTTAATATCACTTGTTGGTTTCAATGTTTTTACAGACTTACGAAGAAGTGGAGTTAAATACTATCTCCTTTTTTTCTAGATCTTTAATGGACACTCCTGATGTGTGTATTTTGCTTCTCTAATCTCTGCTGCTTCTCTAATCTCTGCTCGTATAATGTTAGCAGCAGTGTTTACAATCCTATCTGTTTCTTGTGTTGAATTTTCCCCTTCCTCAATACCGTGACCACCATAGTGCTCCTGTAGGTTCTGTTTGAGTCTCTTAATGCTGTAAACTTCATCTGCTTTTTCAATGAAGTTGGTGAAGAGTGTATAACGGCTTCACAGTCATTCTCAAACCATCTGCATAATGCCTCTCAAGAGTCACTCATTTCGTCAAGCACTGAGGTTGGTAATGTACGCATCAGTACTTGATAGCAACGAAAATGGTATCTGCCCTCTGTTGCCACCAAATGGAAACATCCCTCAAGTCGATTGTGAACCATATTTGCCCACGGGTCAGCCCGATTGTTGTGTTGCTCCACAATTATATTTCTGATAGGAAATGTTCGTACAAATATTACATGACCTCAGTGTGGGTACCTGGGGTCAAGAATTATCACAGAACCACAATATATCCAATTTTCTCTCCTGCTAAATGTTTCATCAATGGAAGACCTCAGTCGCTCTTTATATTGTTCGTAACTGGCATACAGCTTCTTGGTGCTCTTTCGATTATCGGTTTATTTCTTCCAGCAAAATTGCATGTACGGGAACCTTACGCAATCCTGAGGTCTGAGACTTGTCTGAAAGTTAACAATGCGGTTTACTGTCTCGTCGACCCTGACTGTATTTAAGCAGCGTATCCTGGCCATTCCAACTATAGCTGGATTCTGATTCTCAATATATTAGAAGCAAATAACAGTTTTCATTAGACAAGACATGCACGTTAACACTAACACCAGCCTCTGATGATTATTCTTCTGTCTGTTCACTCACGTCAGTTATTTATTAAGGTATTTCATATACAAAATAATTCCTGCATTCTTTATTTAGCATTTCAGTAATACAAAGAAACTGCAGTGGTTAACAATATGATTTAAAAGCATCATCAGTTGGGTTCCCTTATAATTGCCCCTAATTCACTTGACCGAGAATAAAACAACATATCCATTATAGGTCCTCATTTAAGTTCTTGTAAAAAAAATCCCTAAAAGGAATTAATGAGGATTTTACACACGTAATGCAGGACATATTTCCGTACTAAATGACAACAAAATTATTTCAAATAGATTTTTTTTTCTTGGTTCGACGTAAATTATGGCGTCTTCTAAAAGACTCAGAGGATGAGTCTGTCTCTACAAACACTACTTGGCACACGCACAGGATGTCAAACTAACAGCAGAGTAAAACAAAAGAAGAGAGGGAATGGGGAGTCAACAAGTCGCAAGACTATACAGACAAGTGACTACTGGGAATTCATCCCTAGACAATACTTGGTTATGAAAACTGAGGAGGTGGAAATGAAATTACCGCTGGCTCGGGGAACAGTGACTGCAAACCTCACTCAAGGAAAAGGAGCTCAGGGTGAGCATAGTACCGAACATATCTCCAGAGGCATACACCAACCAAATAACCTTTTGCAGCGAATGTGCGTGTAGCGAATCTAAGAGCAGCTCTCTGGAAACTCAAACGAATCAGTCACGATAATATTCATAACATGTAAGAGGCTCGATCTGGAAGTATGCTGCACCAGCATGTTATCCATACATAATGAAGCATGTCAAAATCTAGAGAATGTAGAGAGCGTAGGAAAATGAAGTATACTGAAGAGATCAAAAGAATTAAACGTGATGACACTAGAGGACACATGGACTGGGTTAGAATGATCATTGAATATAAAATACTAAAAGGATTTGATGAAGGCGACGTTGATAAACTACGTGGGAGGTGGGAAACTGGTACATAAAGGAAGATATTGGAAATTAATGATACTGATGAGCCACAGGGATGTCAGGAAATTTTTGTTAATTAAGTCTCCGGGTTGTAAACAAGTGGAATGATTTAGATAAGAATATAAGAAAAGGGGATGTTGGCAGATTTCATAAGCAGATTCAAGAACAGGCATGACAGGCCCAAGGAGGGAGTGATTCCCATCACAGCTATTTAACAGGAGGGTCCAGGAGCTAAAACCTAACCCATGTAAGTAAGTAAGTGAGAAGTTGCACACCCAAAACCCAGCCACCCATCCATTTATCCACCATCCCATATACCCACATACACATACGCAGAGACAGACAGAGAGACAGACACACACACACACACACACACACACACACTCGACCCCTGCAACCACAACTAGGTGAGCGTGCACGCACGCTCACACACACACACACATGGCCAGGAGCTGAGTCTTGACCCCTGCAACCACAACTAGGTGAGCGTGCACGCACGCTCACACACACACACACATGGCCAGGAGCTGAGTCTTGACCCCTGCAACCACAATTAGGTGAGTACACACACACACACACACACACACACACACACTCAAACAAACACACACACACACAATTGGAAGTTGATGACTCAGATGAGTCGAAGGGATGTTAGGAAGTATTTCTTCAGTCACAGAGTTGTCAGGAAGTGGAATAGTCTAGCAAGTGATGTAGTAGAGGCAGGAACCATACATAGCTTTAAGACGAGGTATGATAAAGCTCATGGAGCAGGGAGAGAGGGGACCCAGTAGCGATCAGTGAAGAGGCGGGGCCAAGAGCGGAGTCTCGACCCCTGCAACCACAATTAGGTGAATTAGGTGAATTAGGTGAGCACACACACACACACACACACACACACACACACACACACATACACACACAATCATGAAGAGATGAGTTGGTAATTACTGTCCATAATTGCTGAATTATCACGGGTCAAGTTCTCTTATTGGAGCCTCGATATACACTGTGAACATGACACTGTAGCACTCGCTCTCACTCGCTCTCTCTCGCTCTCACTCGCTCTCACTCGCTCTCACTCGCTCTCTCTCGCTCTCACTCGCTCTCACTCGCTCTCACTCGCTCTCACTCGCTCTCTCTCGCTCTCACACAAGTTCAAGACTCTACCTACTATATTCACTTTACACAGTCTGAAAAAATATAAAAACATGAAAGAAAAAGACAATCCTTCTAAATGACCATAAAAATCTTGGTTGTGTGGTTGGCTGGTTGGTGGACCAGTCATAACCGACTTCTCACTCCAGAATCTTATCTTTCTGATTGGTTGAACCCAGAGACCAGCCAATCAGAAGTGAGATACGATGCAGACCGCGTCCGAAGGCTAAGAAATCGCCTCTCTCTTGTCAAAGATAAAGTTTAAAAAAAGTAAATCCTGTCAGAAATGAGCTGACAGCTGTGTTGATACTGTGTGTTGAGCGGCGGTGTGTGTTGGGCGGCGGTGTGTGTTGGGCGGCGGTGTGTGATGGGCGGCGGTGTGTGTTGGGCGGCGGTGTGTGTTGGGCGGCGGTGTGTGTTGGGCGGCGGTGTGTGATGGGCGGCGGTGTGTGTTGGGCGGCGGTGTGTGTTGGGCGGCGGTGTGTGTTGGGCGGCGGTGTGTGTTGGGCGGCGGTGTGTGTTGAGCGGCGGTGTGTGTTGGGCGGCGGTGTGTGATGGGCGGCGGTGTGTGTTGGGCGGCGGTGTGTGTTGGGCGGCGGTGTGTGTTGGGCGGCGGTGTGTGATGGGCGGCGGTGTGTGTTGGGCGGCGGTGTGTGTTGGGCGGCGGTGTGTTGGGCGGCGGTGTGTGTTGGGCGGCGGTGTGTGTTGGGCGGCGTGTGTGTTGAGCGGCGGTGTGTGTGGGCGGCGGTGTGTGTTGGGCGGCGGTGTGTGTTGAGCGGCGGTGTGTGATGGGCGGCGGTGTGTGTTGGGCGGCGGTGTGTGTTGAGCGGCGGTGTGTGTTGGGCGGCGGTGTGTGTTGGGCGGCGGTGTGTGTTGGGCGGCGTGTGTGTTGGGCGGCGGTGTGTGTTGGGCGGCGGTGTGTGTTGGGCGGCGGTGTGTGTTGGGCGGCGTGTGTGCTGGGCGGCGGTGTGTGTTGAGCGGCGGTGTGTGTTGAGCGGCGGTGTGTGTTGGGCGGCGGTGTGTGTTGGGCGGCGGTGTGTGTTGGGCGGCGGTGTGTGTTGGGCGGCGGTGTGTGTTGAGCGGCGGTGTGTGTTGGGCGGCGGTGTGTGTTGGGCGGCGGTGTGTGTTGGGCGGCGGTGTGTGTTGGGCGGCGGTGTGTGTTGGGCGGCGGTGTGTGCTGGGCGGCGGTGTGTGTTGGGCGGCGGTGTGTGCTGAGCGGCGGTGTGTGTTGAGCGGCGGTGTGTGCTGGGCGGCGGTGTGTGTTGGGCGGCGGTGTGTGTTGGGCGGCGGTGTGTGTTGGGCGGCGGTGTGTACTGGGCGGCGGTGTGGGTTGGGCGGCGGTGTGTGCTGGGCGGCGGTGTGTGTTGGGCGGCGGTGTGTGTTGGGCGGCGGTGTGTGCTGAGCGGCGGTGTGTGTTGGGAGGCGGTGTGTGTTGGGCGGCGGTGTGTGCTTGGCGGCGGTGTGTGTTGGGTGGCGGTGTGTACTGGGCGGCGGTGTGTGCTGGGTGGCGGTGTGTGCTGGGTGGTGTTGTGTGCTGGGCGGCGGTGTGTGCTGGGCGGCGGTGTGTGATGAGCGGCGGTGTGTGTTGGGCGGCGGTGTGTGATGAGCGGCGGTGTGTGCTTGGCGGCGGTGTGTGTTGGGCGGCGGTGTGTACTGGGCGGCGGTGTGTGCTGGGCGGCGGTGTGTGCTGGGTGGTGTTGTGTGCTGGGCGGCGGTGTGTGCTGGGCGGCGGTGTGTGATGAGCGGCGGTGTGTGTTGGGCGGCGGTGTGTGTTGGGCGACGGTGTGTACTGGGCGGCGGTGTGTGTTGGGCGGCGGTGTGTCCTGAGTGGCGGTGTGTGTTGGGCGGCGGTGTGTACTGGGCGGCGGTGTGTACTGGGCGGCGGTGTGTGTTGGGCGGCGGTGTGTGCTGGGCGGCGGTGTGTACTGGGCGGCGGTGTGTGTTGGGCGGCGGTGTGTGTTGGGCGGCGGTGTGTCCTGAGCGGCGGTGTGTACTGGGCGGCGGTGCGTGTTGTATCTTGACCAGTGACTGCTGCTTTGTGCTAGACTAGTTAATGTTGTTGCTGGTTCTCTGTATTTATGTATGTCTGTTTCTCTCTCCCCTTCCGTTATTCCTCCCTCTGCTACTGACTCCTTTCCGCTTTTCCTTCCATCTTTCGTTCCGAATAGGAGGGACAGAACGAGAGGTTCCCCCCCTCCCTACTGAGAGAGGTTTCCTCTCTCCCTACTGAGAGAGGTTTCCTCTCTCCCTACTGAGAGAGGTTTCCTCTCTCCCTACTGAGAGAGGTTTCCTCTCTCCCTACTGAGAGAGGTTCCCCTCTCTCTCCCTACTGAGAGGTTTCCCTCTCTCTCCCTACTGAGAGATTCTCCTCTTTCTCCCTACTGAGAGAGGTTCCCCTCTCCCTCCCTACTGAGAGAGGTTTCCTCTCTCCCTACTGAGAGAGGTTTCCTCTCTCCCTACTGAGAGAGGTTTCCTCTCTCCCTACTGAGAGAGGTTTCCTCTCTCCCTACTGAGAGAGGTTCCCCTCTCTCTCCCTACTGAGAGGTTTCCCTCTCTCTCCCTACTGAGAGATTCTCCTCTTTCTCCCTACTGAGAGAGGTTCCCCTCTCCCTCCCTACTGAGAGAGGTTCAGAATCTCCCCACAACAAGCCTGAAGTAATCCTAATGAGTCCAGAGTCAATTTCAAGCCAGGAGTCCCTCCCGGTCTTGGCATAAATTATCCACGCCACGTGCTGACGAATCCCAGATGATAAAAGTATTGGTCACAATGGGATGCGGCGCTGCAGCTTCTACCGTCAGGATTCCCAGAGGGAAGTCTGGCAATTTAGATTCTCGCAGAGGGATTAGAGAGCCTATCGGAAGAAAAATCGATGCAAATCCATCTGTTAAAGGTGTGGTGTGTTGCCTTTTCTGACCAAGGACTCGCTCTCCTCTCTGAGGGAGGTTTCAAAGTTGGTCTTTCTCTGAGAAGAACACTGGAGACTCTGCAACCCATTAATGAATAGAATTTGTGAGATCCGACAAGCGTATTAACTTTTGTAATCATTGGTTACTTTGATGAAGAATTAGATACATGTGCAACATCTGGGTATTTTTATTTATAGACGTTTCGCCATCCGGTGGCTTTTTCAATACTAATTTAAGGATATAATGAGAAGACTGTAGCAGTATATACAAAAGACGAGGTAATCAGTCCCTCACCTTGGAGTTGGTGAAGAGTACCTTAGTCTTCCCATTATGTCACTGAATTTGTATTAATAAAGCCACTGGATGGCGAAACATCTGCAGATCAAGATAACCAGATGTTGCACATGTGTCTGCGTGTCTAATTCATCTTGTCGATATTGTATACCATGTCCACAATGGTTAGTTTGTTACATACAAAGGCTACACACAACCTGAGGGTCATGAAGGCTGCAAGTCACTTGTGCATCACCGCCACAACGTTACTTTAATCCATAAAGTAGGTATTACAGTAAGCCCCTCAACATATATATTTCCAAGTGAAGAGAAGAATTCCCAACAGATCCGTAACTCTCTCCAAGAGGAAATTTGACAGGTTCTTCTAGTTAGTTCCTGGTCAGCCAGGCTGTAGTGCCTACATCGGACTGCGTGTTGCTAGCACCAACAGCCTCATAGATCAGGAGCTTTTCAAGCCGTTACGTAACGGCTTGACAAAGCTCCTGGAGAGCGAAACGTTGCCACAATAAAATGTCACATTAGTTGCACTTGTGTCCTGTTACTTAACATATTGTCGGTAATTCTACCAATATTAATACTTTAAAAATATCTAGTCTTTACAAGTTTATTTAACGAAACTCACATTCAAATATTTACTGTAATGTTTTGAAAGTGACGCAATAATAAAGCTAATGAAGTTTTAGCTTTGTTTTATTATTACTTATAATGTCTTTATGCTTCGTTAATATTATATCTTTGAAAGGTTGCATTACAATTTTATTTTCATTCCTGTACTTGACATTGAAATCTCAAAAAAAAAAAAAAATTCTTGCATTAATACAGCCTACCATAAGGTTCCATAAAGAAGAGTTAAGTCTAGTGTATTATACCATTCCTTACATATTGCCAAGAATGCATAAGGCTGACTCTAACTTACCTGGAGTATAACTGGAGGGTGTTCCGGGGGTCAACGCCCCCGCGGCCAGGTGTAATAATCAGATTATTGATGGAGACCGCTGCTTTAAATCGTACATGTCTCTTCGTCACCTTCAAACATACAATGTTACTGAGAGTAACAATGTTACTGAGAGTAACAATGTTACTGAGAGTAACAATGTTACTGAGAGTAACATTGTTACTGAGAGTAACAATGTTACTGAGAGTAACAATGTTACTGAGAGTAACAATGTTACTGAGAGTAACAATGTTACTGTGAGTAACAATGTTACTGAGAGTAACAATGTTACTGAGAGTAACAATGTTACTGAGAGTAACAATGTTACTCTGAGTAACATTGTTAATGTGAGTAACAATGTTACTGAGAGTAACAATGTTACTGACAGTAACAATGTTACTGACAGTAACAATGTTACTGAGAGTAACAGCTTCTGCAGCAGTGTAAGATTGTTGTAAAATAATACACCTTAGTCTGTCTACATCACGATGTGACCCAGACAGATGAAGTCCCACACACCTGTCACAGTAGGTGATGTGGCACTGATAATGTTTGTGTGTGTGACACTTGGCACAGATAAATTAAGTATGTTATACCTGTCACAGTTGGTGTTGTGGCACTGATAATATGTGTGTGTGTGTGTGACACTTGGCACAGATAAATGAAGTATGTTATACCTGTCACAGTTGGTGTTGTGGCACTGATAATGTGTGTGTGTGTGTGTGACACTTGGCACAGATAAATGAAGTGTCACACCTGGCACGGCTGGTGATGTGCCACTGATAAACGATGTGGTGTGACCAAGCTGAGATAAAGATCATTAAGACACTGATTTAGGTTGGTATTACTCGGCCCAGTTCTCTCGTCATGTCTGGTACAAAGCCATAAATCATAGCACAGTAACCTCCAATACAGATGATACTAGAATATGTATGAGAGTGGCGTCCGGCGAGGTCACAGCGTCCTGCGAGGTCACAGCGTCCGGCGAGGTCACAGCGGACCTCCAGCTTGTTGTAGACCAAGTCTTACAGTGGCTACAAAAAACAATATGTTTCAATAGTCCAAATTGCATTTAGTAGTTTATGAAAAAAAACTGAAACAGTACAAAAGAGAAATCGAAAGAGGATAAGATAAGATTTGTTGGGATTTTTAACCCTGGGGAGGGTTAGCCACCCAGGATAACCCAAGAAAGTCAGTGCGCCATCGACGACTCTCTTATTTCCATTGTGGTTCTTTAATTTTGTCCGCCAGGAAGTGACCCACATCAGTCGGCTAACACCCAGGTACATACTACTAAGTGAACAGGGTCAGTAGGTATAAGGAAACATGCCCAACGTTCCCACCCATGACGGGGATTGAACCACGGATACTCAATATGTGAGAAGTGCGTTACCACCCGAGCCACGGGATTGTTGGTATTGCTAGAATAGCTGCTAGGAAATACAATACGATGGGCAAACAGAGCTTTCAAAACAAGGAATGCCAGGTCAGTGACAACGAGACTATGTGAGGAACTTATACTCTCTGGACTGGAATATATTGCTGTATTCTAACAGCCTCATTTACAGGAGTCAAAACTGTAGATCTGGGGAATGAACCCGGAACGTTTTCTGTCTTCATCAAATCATTTACCTAAATTATTGAGAAAATCTAAAGAGCCTCAAACTGTAGACCCTGGAGCAACATCAAGAAAAAAGATATCATAATTTACACTTTCAAGGTAGTTGAGGAACTGACATCAGCTGTGCATGTTGAAACAAGGAAGTGAGAGGCACGACACGCGGTGTGCATGTTGAAACAAGGAAGTGAGAGGCACGACACGCGGTGTGCATGTTGAAACAAGGAAGTGAGAGGCACGACATACTTCTGATGAAAAGCAAAGGCGCTATTAGGAAATTGAGAAATAACTCAATAATTGTAAAGGGACTAATACATTAGAACCCTTCCCCTTAAAGTACAAGGAAACCTAGCAACAGTCTTCTAGCTGTCAGTTGCCTGAGTCTCTCTTCCTCCATGGTTTTCGCTTAGAACTTGAGTACTACATAAAAGTTGGGAAACTGCCTCGCTGATGTGTCGTGGCTGAAGCTTTCAATAACACTGAAGTCGTCTAACCACAAACAATTGTAAATCCTCGTTGAACATACCAAAATACTAATTCTTTGTATTAGTCTGTCAAAATTTTGTTTGTTTAATGAGAGTAAAGAATACATCCAAGATAACATTATCCAGCCCAGGGATTACTACTTATTATCTTGTGCCCGGGAAGGAATGACTGCTCAACAAATAATCTATGTTATCTGTTCTTCAAGAAATAAGGAATCATTGGCTAATCTTTCCTGCTTGCTATTCTCTCTTGTGGTTAGGGGAGAGACCTAGTGTTTCCGTGCTGTAAATTAAGCACTGGGCTGCGTATTGCCTCAGTATGTCAGCTGAGACATAGCTGATACTTATGAGGGAGGGAGAGAGAGAGAGACAGAGAGATAGAGAGAGAGAGAGAGAGAGAGAGAGAGAGAGAGAGAGAGAGAGAGAGAGAGAGATATAGATAGATAGATAGATAGATAGATAGATAGAAGAGAGAGAGAGAGAGAGAGAGAGAGAGAGAGAGAGTGCACACACACACACACACATACACACATACACACACAGGGGAATACATAACATTCCTATTAAAAACCTCCAATACTGTTAATGATTACCTAAACTAAAACATCATTAACAAATGTTCTTATCTTCAGAATACACCTGACCTAACCTTGTCTGTCTCCTCACTCAGTCACCTGACCTTGTCTGTCTCCTCACCCAGTCAACTGACCTTGTCTGTCTCCTCACTCAGTCACCTGACCTTGTCTGTCTACTCACCCAGTCACCTGACCTTGTCTGTCTCCTCACTCAGTCACCTGACCTTGTCTGTCTCCTCACCCAGTCACCTGACCTTGTCTTTCTCCTCACCCAGTCATCTGACCTTGACTGTCTCCTCACCCAGTCACCTGACCTTGACTGTCTCCTCACCCAGTCACCTGACCTTGTCTGTCTCCTCACCCAGTCATCTGACCTTGACTGTCTCCTCACCCAGTCACCTGACCTTGACTGTCTCCTCACCCAGTCACCTGACCTTGTCTGTCTCCTCACCCAGTCACCTGACCTTGTCTGTCTCCCCACCCAGTCACCTGACCTTATCTGTCTCCCCACCCAGTCACCTGACCTTGTCTGTCTCCTCACCCAGTCATCTGACCTTGACTGTCTCCTCACCCAGTCACCTGACCTTGTCTGTCTCCTCACCCAGTCACCTGACCTTGTCTGTCTCCCCACCCAGTCACCTGACCTTGTCTGTCTCCCCACCCAGTCACCTGACCTTGTCTGTCTCCTCACCCAGTCACCTGACCTTGTCTGTCTCCCCACCCAGTCACCTGACCTTGGCGTCTCACTTCCTCACTTGACGGGACAAGATGATCTCGTCGTCTCAAGTTTCCCCTCTCCCTCACCCCTTTGCCTAACCCCTCTCCCTTACCCCGTCTCAATAAACCTCCTCTACTCCAATCCCTCTTCTTTCCCAACCTCCTTAATTAACCCCACCCTGCTCTCACACTTCCCCTTTACTCCACCATGTTTCCTACTTCCCGCATCCCGACCCAGTATTAAAATGCACCCACCTGTGTACTCACCTACACATGGTTGCTGGGGTCAATTCACAGTTTCTGGCGCCTGTACTCACCTAGTTGTGGTTGCAGGGTCGAGTCACTGTTCCTGGCCCCGCCTCTTCACTGGTTGCTACTAGATCACTCTTCCAGCTCCATGAGCTTCATCATACATCTTCTTGAAGCTATGTATGGATCCTGCCTCCACTACATCACTTCCCAGACTATTCCACTTCCTGACAACTCTGTGACTGAAGAAATACTTCCTAACATCCCTGTGACTAATCTGAGTCTTCAACTTCCAACTGTGACTCCTTGTTGTCGTGTCCCATCACTGAGACATCCTGTCCCTATCCATCTTGTCAATTCCTCTCAGTATTTTATATGTCGTTATCATGTCGTTCCTATCCCTTTTGTCCTCCAGTGTCGTCAGGTTGATTTCCCTCAACCTCTCCTCGTAAGACATACCCCTTAGCTCCGGGACTAGTCTTGCTGCAAACCTTTGAACTTTCTCTAATTTCTTAACGTGCTTGTCAGGTGTGGATTCCAAACTGGTGTTGCATACTCCAGTATGAGCCTGACGTACACGATGTACAGTGTCTTGAACGATTCCTTACTGAGGTGTCGAAACGCTATTTTTAAGTTTGCCAGGCGTCCATTTGCTGCAGCAGTTATTTGGTTGATGTGGGCCTCAGGAGATGTGCTGGGTATTATACTTACCCCAAGATCCTTTTCCTTGAGTGAGATTTGCAGTATTTGGCCTCTTAGCCTGTACTCCGT
This sequence comes from Cherax destructor, assembly GCA_009830355.1. NCBI lineage: Eukaryota > Metazoa > Arthropoda > Malacostraca > Decapoda > Parastacidae > Cherax > Cherax destructor. Next base: position 25,191 of record WNWK01026083.1, read on the forward strand.
GTGCGGTCTTCTTTGCCCTTCCCCAATTTTCATGACTTTGCACTTGGTGGAGTTAAACTACAGGGGTCTGTTGCTGGACCAGGCTTTCAGTCCGTCCAAATCCCTTTGTAGTCTTGGCTGACCCTCATTCGATCGAATTCTCCTCATTGGCTTCACATCGTCTGCAAACAGGGACACTTCTGAATCTATCTCTTCCGTCATGTCATTTACATATACCAGAAACAGCACCAGTCCAAGGGCTGACCCCTTTGGAACCCCGCTCGTCACAGGCGTCCACTCTGACACCTCGCCACGCACCATGACTCGTCGTTGCCTTCCTATCAGGTATACTCTGAACCATTGCAGTGCCTTATACCTGCTTGATCTCCAGCTTTTGCACTAATCTCATGTGTGAAACTGTCAAAAGTCTTCTTACAGTCCAAGAAAATGCAATCCACCCACATCCGTCACCTTGTTGTAAAACTCGAGTAGGTTTGTGATACAGGATTTCCCTTCCTTGAAACCATCCTGGTTGTTGTGAATAAGCTAATTCCTTTCTAGGTCCTCCACAACTCTTCTCCTGATAAGCTTTTCCATGACTCTGCATACTATACATGTCAGTTACACTGGTCTTTAGTTTAATGATGCGTGTCTGTCTCCTTTCTTAAAAATTGGGACTACATTTGCTGTCTTCCATACCTCAGGTAGTCGCCCTATTCGATAGATGTGTTGAAGACCCACACAGAGATGTTGTCTGGTCCCACCGCCTCTGAGGTATCTAGTTCACTTAGCAGCCTCTTCACCTCCTCCTCCTCCTCCTCCTCGGTTGTGTGTAGTATTGTGTCCAGCACTTTTTGTGTACTCCACTATTCCGGCTTTCTGGAGTCCTTTCTGTCTCAACTGAAAATACTTCCTTAAATCTTATGTTGAGCTCTTCACATACTTATCGGTCCTTTCCTGTGATTTCCTCTCCTTCTTTCCTTCCTCAGCCTCATTACCTGGTCCTTGACAGCTTCGGGTCAGATTTGGCTTTCGATTCTACGTCATTTTCATATTGCCGCTGGGCCTCCCTTCTTATCTGTGCATATTCGTTTCTGGCTTTTCTGCTAATCTCCTTATTTTCCTGGGTCCTTTGTCTTCTAAACTTTTTATATTCTCTAGTGCATTTAGTTTTGGCCTCTCTACACCTCTGGGTGAACCAAGGACTCGTTCTGGTCTTCCCATTATTTGTGTTGCCCATGGGTACGGAGCTCTCCTCTGCCTCCTTGCATCTTGTTGTCACGTATTCCATCATTTCATTTACATATTTAACCACCAGTTCTCTTTCCCACTGAACCTCATGAATGTGTGTGTGTGTGTTTGTGTGTGTGTACTCACCTAATTGTGGTTGCAGGGGTTGAGTCATAGCTCCTGGCCCCGCCTCTTCACTGGCCGCTACTGGGTCACTCTCCCTGCGCCATGAGGTTTAGCATTCCTCTTCTTAAAGCTATGATTGGATCCTGCCTCCACTACATCGCTTCCCAAACTATTCTACTTCCCGACCACTCTGTGACTGAAGAAATACTTCCTAACATCCCTGTGATTCAGATGAGTCTTCAACTTCCAACTGTGTCCCCTTGTTGCTGTGTCCCATCTCTGGAACATTCTGTCTCTGTCCACCTTGTCAATTCCTCTCAGTATTTTATATGTCGTTATCATGTCCCCCTATCTCTCCTGTGCTCCAGTGTCGTCAGGTCGATTTCCCTTAACCTCTCCTCATAGGACATACCCATTAGCTCCGGGACTAGTCTTGTTGCAAACCTTTGCACTTTCTCTAGTTTCTTTACGTGCTTGGCTAGGTGTGGGTTTCAAACTGGTGCTGCATTCTCCAATATGGGCCTAACGTACACAGTGTACATGGTCCTGAACGATTCCTTATTAAGATGTCGGAATGCTGTTCTTAGGTTTGCTAGGCGCCCGTATGATGCAGCAGTTATTTGGTTGATGTGCGCTTCAGGAGATGTGACTGGTGTTATACTCACCCTAAGATCTTTTTCCTTGATTGAGGTTGTAGTCTCTGGCCCCCTAGACTGTACTCCGTCTGCGGTCTTTTTTGCCCTTCCCCAATCTTCATGACTTTGCACTTGGTGTGGTTGAACTCCAGGAGCCAATTGCTGGACCAGGCTTGCAGCCTGTCCAGATCCCTTTGTAGTTCTGCCTGGTCCTCGTCCGATTGAATTCTTCTCATCAACTTCACATCATCTGCAAACAGGGACACTTCGGAGTCTATTCCTTCCATCATGTCGTTCACAAATACCAGAAACAGCACCGGTACTAGGACTGACCCCTGTGGAACCCCACTCGTCACCGGCGCCCACTCTGACACCTCGCCACTAACCATGACTCGCTGCTGTCTTCTTGACAGGTATTCCCTGATCCATTGTAGTGCCTTCCCTGTTATCCCTGCCTGGTCCTCCAGCTTTTGCACAAATCTCTTGTGTGGAACTGTGTCAAACGCCTTCTTACAGTCCAAGAAAATACAGTCTACCCATCCCTCTCTCTCTTGTCTTACTGCTGTCACCCTGTCATAGAACTCCAGTAGGTTTGTGACACAGGATTTCCCGTTCCTGAAACCATGTTGGCCGTCGTTGATAAGCTCAT
>WNWK01026084.1:0-27808 GCA_009830355.1 Cherax destructor
CGTCCGTCTGTTGAGACCCACAGATAAACTCACTAACGTTTCCTCCAGAAAACTGGCCAGATACTGAGAGAAAGGAAGTCTAGTCTTACTGTAATGGGTCTGGATGGAGAAAGATATCCACAGTACTTCGGGATGTTTCCTCCGAGTCCCCAGGACAGATGTTGGGAGTCACGTGGGGAATGCTGCCAAGGTCGCAGCACTTGTTCACTCGTTGAAGTCTGGTCTGAGAAGGGCCCAGGTCATGCATCGTGAGTCCCACACTGCTTGACCTCAGCATGGGATTGCCATTTCGCTTTGGCCTATATAACACTATGTTCGTCTATTGGGCCCTAAAACTACCTAGGTTAAGGTGCAAGAGCTACATTATTAATATCTAAAGTTGCCTCAATAATCCTACAATTAGTTACTAACTGTACAAACTTACCTAGGCCTTCCTAGGAGAGTAAATCTATCAATTAACATGTGTTATCTCTCTACCTCCTCCAACTACTGTGTTTGTTTGGTTGGGCGTGTGGGTTCATGAACTCAGAGGACCTATCCGTGGTATGTTTAATGCTCCAATACGGCTCACTTACTCTGTGGAACTTGAGCGACTCAAAAAAGTTTCCACAATACTTGATTTCTCAAGTATTATGAAATACCCCATATAGGGGGATGGGAATGGTGGTGGTGTGGGGAGGCACCAACCATTGGCCCACATTCTGAGAGAGGCTGCGGCAGGTGACAAACCCGCACTGTGTTACGCTAGGAAAGCTTCCCCTCACTCCTTCAGTTGCTGCCTTCCAACACTGCATAGCTCCCGATGACGCACTGAGAAGTGTGAAAGTACTTGAGCTAAAAATTTCCACCCCCCTATGGTTTGTCTTGCATATATATATATATATATAAATATATATATATATATATATATATATATATATATATATATATATATATATATATATATATATATATATATATATATATATATATATATATATATATATATATATATATATATGGTAAATCCAGTACTCGGCGCATCTGCATCAATTCTTCTCACCAAATTAACAACTTTCGTCAACAACCGCCTGGCTAGGCGAATCCCAGAAGAAATTAAACCTTTCTTTTTTGGAGCCTCATTATGGGTTTTGAAGAAAAAGGATGGGGGAATCAGACCCATTGCTGTTGGTAACACCCTTCGCCGTCTAGTTGCCAAAGCAGCAGTAAGAAACATTCGCCTAGAAGCTGCCAGTTTACTCCAGCCACACCAACTGGGCTTTGGGGTCTCTCAACTCAGTGAAGCTGCAGCTCATGCGGCAAGGGCCTACATCAGGGACCTACCAGAAGACAAGGCCGTAGTCAAACTTGACTTTAGAAATGCCTTTAATATGGTGAAGAGAGATGTGGTCTTGCCGGCCATTCGAGATCAGTTCCCCAGTCTTTTTCCCTTCATTTCTGCTGGCTACAGCAAACCTTCAACTCTTTTGTTTGGAGAACATGAAATTCCCTCATCAGAGGGTGTTCTGCAGGGTGATCCACTCGCTCCACTTCTCTTCTGCTTGGCACTCTGGCAGGTACTGAAGAGTCCCTGTTAGAGGACCTACAACTTGTTAAGACACAGGGAGAAGCCTAAGGACTCATCCTCAATCCCTCCAAGTGTGAAATCCTCACAACGAACCAGGAAATAATCAATGCTGTGCGAACAATCCTCCCGGAAGTCTCTACTACCACTCCATCTAACAGTACCCTCTTGGGAGCACCGCTGGGTCACCAGGCCATCAACACGGTCCTCAAGGACAAAGTGAATAACGTGAAGAGAATGGAGGAGAGAATAAGCGATCTTGATGCCCATGATGCCCTGTATCTCCTCACAAGGTGTCTTATTATGCCAAGACTCACTTACTTCTTGAGGTGTGCGCACTCTCTTTTGACAACCCAACACTTGACGAGTATGATGCACACCAGAGATCAACCTTTAAGAAGGCACTGAATCTGTCACTAGAGGATCGGCAATGGGAGCAGGCAACCCTCCCAGTGAGACTGGGAGGTATAGGGGTGCGCAAAGCAACGCAGGTAGCTTTACTTGCATTTCTGTCGTCGTGTTTGGCTTTCAGTGGATTAGTCAAGAAGATTGTCCCCGAACGCTTGAGAGGTGTGGTGGGAGCTCAAGACCCCAGGTTCATTGAAGCAGCCGTGCGATGGGACACCCTTACAGACTCCTCCAGTAGACCAGCTCCTCCCAAAGAACACAAACAGTCCCACTGGGACAAACCGATCATGGAAAAAATCGCCAATACAATGCTCACCAACGCTTCAGGAAAGGACAAAGCTCGTCTCCTAGCGGTGAAGGCACCACACTCAGGAGATTTCCTTCTAGCCTTTCCCAATTCCTCCCTGGGAACTGGACTCGACCCACAGGCCATTCGGATTGGTGTTGCTCTTCGCCTAGCCGCCCCATATTCACCGAACATAGGTGTATTTGCGGCAGGGCGACGGCTGATCAATTCGGACTTTATGGTCTCGTGTGTTACACATCAGAAGGGAAGTATGCTAGACATCATAAAGAGAAGCCTCGGCACAGCCCGTTGCCCAGCCCAACGGGAATCCCAAGTGCAGAGGTCTGATGGAAGTCAAAAGCGTTCTGATGGAGCCACTATGCTACCCTGGAAGGATGGTAAGCAGATTGTTTGGGACTGCACCTGTGCCACAAGAATGGCAGACACCTACTTGCCATACTCCGTAGCTGAAGGGGATGGAGCTGCCAGCCACAGGGAGACCCAGAAAACCGGCAAATATGAAGGCCGCCTTTCCCCTTGCTATAACTTCATCCCAATAGGGTCAGAGACCCTTGGAGCATGGGGCAATTGTGTTCTAAAGTTTCTCAAAGAGCTGGGCCAGCTTCATCTTTCAGAGACTCAGTGTTGCGATCCAGAGGGAAAATGCCTGCAGCATTCTGGGCACGCGGCCCACTGCCGGGGAGCTGGACGAAGTATTTGAGATGTAGCTCTGAGTTGTTATCTATGTTGTTTTACTCACTATTGAATTCTTGTCAATGTATTTTGTCTTTAAATAAAGTATATATATATATATATATATATATATATATATATATATATATATATATATATATATATATATATATATATATATATATATATATATATATATATATATATATATATATATATATATATATATATATATAAAGTATTTAAGCACATTGGACGTATTCTGCCAAGTTAGGGTGACTTAAAGGAGAATAAATTCAACACTTGACGTCCGAGTGTTTGGCCAGAAGTGCATGGAAATCATAATTTACCACCATACAATAACACCATCCCCAACCATCCTTCAGAGTGCAGTCACTGTACGTTCCACCTCCGGAACCACAATTTCCTCAGCCATCCTTCAGTGTTCGACACTGTAGTTCCCACAGCATCCCCACCCAACTTTCTGAGTGCAGGCCTTACAGTGTAGGAGATGACAATATGCTGTATGTACTTCAAGGAAGAATCTAGAAATTGCTTCCCGGAGCTGTTTGAGTATTTTCTTTCCCAGTGGTGGGCACAGCTAACCGAAAAGTTAACTTCGCTAACCACTAACTAAAAAATAGCTCCACTAAACGGCCGAAAAAGTTAGCGGAAGCTAACGCTAAACACTAACCGCTAACTTTTTCACATGAATTCAGATTCGGTGTAGTTTTTTGGTCTTTTACTTTTAAAACTTTTAGAACAGACATGAAGAACTTCCTGATAAGATATAAGATTTTAATGAGACAAAATTGCCCCAAAATAAAAAACTAATAAAAAGTGAAACTTTGTTATTTTTTTAGGCTAATGGAAAGGCAGTGTTGCAAACAGTACTTATATTTAATATTCGAGTATAAGTACCAGTGTTGTAAAGTAACCAAGTAAAACTACTTAATTAACTTTTTTCGGTATTTACTTTTTAAAAAGTATTGAAATTTCTCACTACTTTTACTTTTACTTAAGTACTGAAGTCTGTTATTACTTTTACTTCACTACAATCTGATAACGATACGTTACTCGCTACATCATCAATAATTTTTGAAAAGTAAACACCGAGAAAAGTTAGTCAAGTAAAGTAGTGAGGTAGTTTTACTTGGTTATTTACAACACTGGGGAAGATACTGTACTTATAAACTGTCATAACTTGCAGTACCTACCAAAATTAAGAAAATATAATAAAAAGTTATAGTAGTAGTTTAATAAGCTCTTATAACTCATAAATACCTTATAAGATAATCCTCCAGCTGTTTATGGCTGACCAAAATCCTGGTGGCCAGTGTGCGGCGGGACATTGACGTCTTGCTGGGGTTCAGCGTCTTGATCAGGCTGACAAAGGTGAGGGATTCCACTACATGCAGAGGTAGCATGTTGCAGACGAATAGCTCCACAATCTTTGTGTCCACCACAGACTGACGGAGGCTAGTGCCAGCAGCAACAAACGCTTCGCTAATGGTGGTCTGGTGTCCTATCTTTGCAGGCGGCTGTGACGATTGGCTGCTGCTCCTGTTAGTGACGCTGCCACAAGAAGATTGCCCGTGTTTTCCATGGGAAGATCCGGCCTTGATTCTCTCCTCAAACTTGATGGCATGTGCTGGGTGTTTCCTTTAACATGCGACTTCAAGTTATAGAGGCTCGCCGCCTGTCCCTTGATGATGGTCTCCTTGGGCTGGCACATGAAGCACAAGAAGTACAAAATATTAGCATTCTTCGTATCCCTTGACTTGTGGACAAAATAGTCATCCAGGTGGGGCCACGGGTTCTGCGACTCCTGGCCCTAAGCCTGAGCGGCCTCTGTTTCAACCACAGCCGCTGCAGACTCCTCAACAACACCCTCAGGCAGAACAGAAACGTCTCCCCTGTTCATAACGATAAGTGGCAACGCACCCGGTGATCGCTGACACTGAAAGACTATAACAGTGCTGCTTAGATGCTGTTGCTGCATTGACAAGTCACGTTTACACGTAGTCAGCCAATAGTGTGCCTGACTGACTGTTGGAGAAACGCCCACAACAAACAGGAAGAAACACATGCACCAGTAAGCGGAACTTTATTTAGCGGAAGCTAATTGGTCTGCTAACAATTTCCGAAGTTAGTGGAAATACTGATCCGCTAAACAAAAGTTAGTTACGCTATTAGCGGTTAGCGGATTAGCGGAACTGTGCCCACCACAGCTCTTTCCTTACCATTTCTTATAAGTATACCTGGAATATACCTGGAAGGCATTCCGAGGCTCAACATCCCCGCAGCCTGGTCCATGACCAGGCCTCGTGGTGGATCAGAGCCTTATCAACCAGGCTATTACTGGTGGCCGCACGCAAAATGACGTACGAACTGCAGCCTAGCTGGTCAGGTACTGACTTTAGATGTCCCTTATGAAGACAGCCAGGGGTCTGTTGGTAATCCCCCTTATGTATCCTGGGAGACAGTTGAACAGTCTTGGGCCCCTAACAATTATTGTGTCTCTTAGCATATTCATGGAGCCACTGCTTTTCATTGGGGAGATGTTGCACTCCCTGGCGACTCTTGCTTTCATAGGGATTGATTTCTGTGTGAAGATTTGGGACTAGTCCCTCTAGGATTTTCCAAGTGTATATTATCATGTATCTTTCTTGCCTGCATTCCAAGGAGTACAAATCAAGGGACTTCAACCGTTTCCAGTTATTTAGGTGCTTTATGGCACTCATACATGCAGTGAAAGTTCTCTGTATATTATCCAGGTCTGAAATTTCGCCTGCCTTGAAAAGGGCCTTTAGGGTAGAACAGTATTCCAGCTTAGAGAGAACAAGCGATCTGAAGAGAAATATCACTGGTTTGGCATCCCTAGTTTAGAAGATTCTCATCATTATCCATCCTATCATTTTCCTAGTAGATGTTGTAGATATATTGTTGTGATGTTTGAAAGTGAGATTCCCTGACATTATCACTCCCAGGTCCTTCATATTAGTTGTTCGCTCTATTATATGGTTGGAATTTGTTTTATACTCCGATCCAGATTTTATTTCCTCTAATTTTCCCATACCAAAGTAATTGAAATGTGTCTTTATTGAACTTCATAATGTTTTCTGAGGCCCATTTGAAGACTTGATTAGTGTCAGCTTGGAGATTTGTAGTGTTATCGATGGATGACACTGTCATGCAAATTCTGGTATCATCAACAAAGGAGGACATGGTGCTGTGGCGCTGTGGCTTACATTTCTGGCTTTGTCAGATATGATGATGAGGAAAAGGATGGGATCGAGTACTGTACCTTGTGGAACAGAGCTTTTCACCGTATTGTTAGGAAGTTATAGATCCATCTACCAACTTTTTCTGCTATTCCTTTATCACGCATTTTGTGTTATTACATCATGATCGCACTTGTCGAAGACTCGCAAGGTCTGTGTATACTACATCTGCATTTTGATTGTCCTCCAGTGCATCCAAGACCATGCCATAGTGATCCAGTAACTGTGAGAGGCAGGAGCGACCTGTTCTAAACTCATGCTGCCCTGGGTTGTGCAACTGATGGGTATCCAAGTGGTTGGTGATCTTGCTTCTTAGAACCCTTTCAAAGATTTTTATGATATGGGACATTAGTGCTATAAGTCTGTAATTCTTTGCAGGTGCTTTACTACCACCTTTGTGGAGTGGGAGATGTCTGTTGTTTTTAGTGACTGTGGGATGACTCCTGTGTCATTTAAGACACACACACACACACACACACACAAACACACACGAGAGCCCCCTGGGAGCCAGTGACCATATGGTGCTGAGCTTTGAGTACATTGTAGAGCTACAGGTGGGAAAGGGAAATGGATGGACAGACAATAAATGAAATGATAGAATACGTAGGGTCAAAGTGCAAGGAGGCAGGGGAACGGTTTATACCCAGAGGAAAAAGATTAAACGGGAAGGCCAGAAAGAGCCCCTGGTTTACCCAAAGGTGCAGGGAGTGTCAGAGAATGGAAAAGGTACAGAAGGCATAGAACCCAAGTAAACAAAGAGAGTAGTAGAAGAGCTAGAAACGAGTATGCACAGGTACGGAGGGAGGCCCAGAAACAGTACGAAAACGACATAGCATCGAAAGTTAAGTCCGACCCGAAGCTCATGTACAGTCACATCAGAAGGAAAACAACAGTTAAAGACCAGGTGATAAGGCTGAGGAGAGAAGATGGGGAACTCACAAGCAATGATCAAGAGGTATGTGAGGAGCTCAACTTGAGGTTTAAGGAAGTATTCACAGTGGAGGAAGGAAGGCAGCTGGGTAGACAGGATGGGGTGCGTCACCAACAAGGGATGTATCAAGTGCTAGAGGGCATACACACAACTGAGGAGGAGGTGAAGCAGTTACTCAGTGACCTTGATACCTCAAAGGCGATGGGTCCGGACAATATCTCCCTGTGGGTTCTTCGGGAAGGAGCTGAGGTACTGAGTGTGCCACTTACCATAATATTCAACACATCCCTTGAAAATGGGCAGATACCTGAAGTATGGAAGAAGGCCAATGTAGTCCCCATCTTTAAAAAAGGAGACAGAAAAGAGGCACTAAACTATAGACCGGTGTCACTTACATGTATAGTGTGCAAAGTCCTGGAGAAAATCATCAGGAAAAGAATGGTGGAGCACCTCGAGCTGAACAGGATAATAAACACCAGACAGCACGGATTCCGGGAAGGCAAATCCTGTGTAACAAACCTCCTAGAGTTCTATGATAAAGTAACAGAGGTAAGGCAAGAGAGAGAAGGGTGGGTTGATTGCATTTTCCTGGACTGCAGGAAGGCCTTCGACACAGTTCCTCACATGAGATTAGTAAAGAAGTTGGAAGAACAAGCATGTATAACAGGAAGGGCACTGGAATGGATCAGGGAATACCTCACAGGGAGGCAACAATGGGTCATGGTGCGTGATGAGGTATCACAGTGGGCGCCTGTGACGAGCGGCGTACCGCAGGGGTCAGTCCTAGGACCAGTGTTATTCTTGGTATATGTAAACGACATGACGGATGGGATAGACTCAGAAGTGTCTCTGTTCGCAGATGATGTGAAATTAATGAGGAGAATCACATCGGAAGAGGACCAAGCAGAACTTCAAACAGACCTGGACAAGCTTGACATCTGGTCTAGCAACTGGCTTCTCGAATTCAATCCCACCAAATGCAAAGTCATGAAGATCGGAGAAGGACAAAGAAGACCGCTGACAGAGTACAGGCTAGGTGGACAAGGGCTACAAACCTCGGCAAAGGAGAAAGACCTTGGGGTGAGTATAACGCCAAGTACGTCTCCGGAGGCACACATCAACCAGATAACTGCGGCAGCATATGGGCGACTGGCAAACCTAAGATTAGCGTTCCGTTACCTAAACAAGGAATCGTTCAAGACACTGTACACCGTGTACGTCAGGCCCATACTAGAATATGCAGCACCAGTCTGGAACCCACACAGAGTAAAGAAACTAGAGAAAGTGCAAAGGTTTGCGACAAGGCTAGTTCCACAACTCAGGGGTCTGTCCTATGAAGAAAGGTTGAGGGAAATAGGACTAACAACACTGGAGGAAAGAAGGGTCAGAGGAGACATGATAACGACATACAAAATACTGCGGGGAATCGACAAGGTAGACAGGGACAGGATGTTCCAGAGAGGGAACACAGAAACAAGGGGACACAACTGGAAGCTGAAGACTCAGATGAGTCAAAGGGATGTTAGGAAGCATTTCTTCAGCCACAGAGTAGTCAGGAAGTGGAATAGTCTAGAGAAAGATATAGTGGAGGCAGGAACCATACATAGTTTTAAGACGAGGTATGATAAAGCTCATGGAGCAGGGAGAGCAGAGACCCAGTAGCGGACAGCGAAGAGGCGGGGCCAGGAGCTGAGTCTCGACCCCTGCAACCACAATTAGGTGAGTACAATTAGGTGAGTACACACACACACACACACAAGAAATAATATAACAATTTTTTTAGCACCATTCAGTGGAGTTGGTTGTGTTTACAAGGTCCCTTGTACTGTATGCTCATTCTCGTATGTGAGAAATATGGGTAAAGCGCCGGAAACTAGATTAGCCCAACATCAGTACTGGATTAGGATATCACAGAAGTCTAATGCAATCTTTAATAATGTTCTTGCAATCACTTGCTGATCTTGGCAACAACTGAGGATATTCTGTCCAACAGCTCCATCATTGAAAGAAACATAATTGAACGCTCTCTTTTAAAACATTATGGTCATGCCCTGTACAACTTGAGCCATGGGCTATACAAACTCAACTGCTATTTAACAATCAATCATACACAATCTTAAGCAAGGGTGCTTTACAAAATCACCGGACTGCTCGTTATGCAACGTGGTTTTTGTGAGTATTTGGTAAGCACATCTCGCCTGTCGTATCACTGGAGTAGGGTCTTAGTTGATGGAGGTAACAGCTCTTAGCTTGTAAATAAAGTTAGGAACCCTTAACCTAACCTTGTAAAACCTTGTATAAATGACAGAGAGAGGAAACAAAATACGGGAGAAACACAACTCAGTGTAGATAACTGCAAAGTTTTTGTAGTGGACATGGGTCCCCAGCGAGAGCAAGTTGTCCCTTCAGAGTGCAGGGACCGCAACACACTGCCCCATTCACTACAGTGTAGACATAAACCTTAGTAACTTATACTGACAAGGACTCTAGAAGCACTAGGACCCAAGTGTTTTCTGATAACCAAGTCCTAGTGTTTGCGCACGTGTCTTATTAAATCATATAATAGAGTGACCACCTCAGACTAGTTATCTCGGGTGTTAACTTGTAACTTTGTAGTGATTTAGTAATATACCGGGAACAACTTTAAACGTCGTTCTGGCTCTTAGACTCTCCCACATCCTTCCTACTCTCTGTCCCACACCCCTCCTACTCACTCCCACATCCTTCCTACTCTCTGTCCCACACCCCTCCTACTCACTCCCACATCCTTCCTACTCTCTGTCCCACACCCCTCCTACTCACTCCCACATCCTTCCTACTCTCTGTCCCACACCCCTCCTACTCACTCCCACATCCTTCCTACTCTCTGTCCCACACCCCTCCTACTCACTCCCACATCCTTCCTACTCTCTGTCCCACACCCCTCCTACTCACTCCCACATCCTTCCTACTCTGTCTTACACCTCTCCTACGCTCTTCCACATCCTGCTCTTTTCCACATCCTACTCTCTGTCCCATTCCCCTCATGCTCTCTCCCTCACCCCTCCTACTTTCTCTCCCAAACCTTTACTCACTTCCGCACCCTCTTACTTATTCCCGCGCCCCTCCTACTCACTCCCACACTCCTCATACTCCCACACCCCTCCTATTCCCACACCCCCTCGTACTCCCACACCCTTCCTGCCCCATTCTCCTCATACTCCCATACCCCTCCTACTCCCACGCCCCTCCTACTCCCACACTCCTACTCACTCCCACACACCTCCTACTCCCAAACCACTACTACTCCCACACCCCTCCTACTCCCACACCCCTCCTATTCATTCCAATTCCCCTCATACTCACTCCCACAGCCCTCCTACTCCTGGGTCTTTTTAATTTTAAGTCCATGATCATCGTTTCACATTTTCTTTTATGATGGCAGACTGTGATAATCTAAAACACTTAGGGAAATAGTATAAGAACTCGAGGTATAGGGTGAGGAAAACAGTTAGTAATGTCAGTTTAATTGAAACCTGCCTAAGAAATGTTATCTAAATCCACTCAAATATTTTTTTTATAGTGATGAGGTGTCGAAAGGTGGTAATAAATTACTTAGAAACATTTTTAATAATTGCAAATACTCATGAATATCTTGAAATACTCAAAGTATACTCAAATACTCAGGAATTCATAAACGCACACTGATAATTTTCAACAGTGAAGCAGAGTCAAAAAGTATAAAATATGGAATATTCAGGGATACTCAAACCCTTTCAGGAATAGCTAGAAATACTTGTGAGACTAATTGGAAATACTCAGGTAGTCATAAGTATAGAGCAAGGTTACCTGGAGTTTACCTGGAGAGGGTTTCGGGGGTCAACGCCCCCGCGGCTCAGTCTGAGACCAGGCCTCATGGTGGATCAGGGTCTGATCAACAAGGCTGTTACTGCTGGCCGTACGCAAACTGACGTACGAACCCCAGCCCGGCTGGTCAGGTACTGACTTCAGGTGCCTGTTCAGTGCCTTCTTGAAGATAGCCAGGGGTCTGTTGGTAATCCCCCTTATGTATGCTAGGAGGCAGTTGAACAGTCTTGGGCCGCGGACACTTATTGTGTTGTCTCTCAGTGTACTCGTGGCGCCCCTGCTTTTCATTAGGGAAATGCTGCATCTCCTGCCGAGTCTTTTGCTTTCATAGGGAGTGATTTTCGTGTGCAAGTTTGGTACTAATCCTTCTAGAATTTTCCAAAAGTATATTGTCATGTATCTCTCTCGCCTGCTTTACAGTGAAAACAAATCAAGGTACTTCAACCGTTCCCAGTAATTTAAGTGCCTTATCGTACTTATGTGTGCCGTGAAAGTTCTTTGTACACTCTCCAGGTCAGCAATTTCGCCTGCCTTGAAGGGGGCAGTTAGTGTACAGCAGTATTCCAGCCTAGAGAGAACAAGCGATTTGAAGAGAATCATCATGGGCTTGACGTCCGTAGTTTTGAAGGTTATCATTATCCATCCTATCATTTTCCTAGTAGATGCGGTAGATACAGTTTTAATTTCCTCAAGTTTTCCATATCTAAGTAGTTGAAATTTCTCTTCATTGAACTTCATATTGTTTTGAGTGGCCCATTTGAAGATTTGGTTAATGTCCGCTTGGAGTCTTGCGGTGTCTTTGATGGAGGTCACTGCCATGGTAATTCGGGTGTCATCCACAAAGGAAAACACTGAGCTGTGGCTTACACCTCTGTGTATGTCAGATATGAGGATGAGGAATAGAATGGGAGCGAGTACTGTGCCTTGTGGAACAGAGCTTTTCACTGTAGCTGCCTCAGACTTTACTTTGTTTACTATTACTTTTTGTGTTCTATTTGTCAGGAAGTTATAGATCCATCTACCAACTTTTCCTGTTATTCCTTTATCACGCTTTTGCAAAGTTTGTGTATACTACGTCTGTATTTTGTTTATCTTCTACAGCATCCAGGACCTTGTCATAGTGGTCCAGTAGCTGGGACAGGCAGGAGCGACCTGCTCTAAACCCGTGTTGCTCTGGGTTGTGTAATTGATGGGTATTTAGGTGGTTGGCGATCTTGCTTCTTAGAACCCTTTCAAAGATTTTTATGAAATGGGATGATAGTGTTATCGGTCTGTAGTTCTTTGGAATTGAATATGGATATAAATGCACTGGAAAACGTACAAAGGAGGATGACAAAGTTGATCCCTTGTATCAGAAATCTTCCCTATGAGGATAGACTGAGGGCCCTGAATCTGCACTCTCTAGAAAGGCGTAGAATTAGGGGGGATATGATTGAGGTGTACAAATGGAAAACAGGAATAAACAAAGGGGATGTAAA
Source organism: Cherax destructor (assembly GCA_009830355.1). Classification (NCBI taxonomy): domain Eukaryota; kingdom Metazoa; phylum Arthropoda; class Malacostraca; order Decapoda; family Parastacidae; genus Cherax; species Cherax destructor. The sequence continues at coordinate 12,491 of WNWK01026084.1, forward strand.
TAGCGTGCTGAAAATATCCAACCAAGACAGGACTCGCAGCAATGGTTTCAAGTTGGAAAAGTTCAGATTCAGGAAGGATATAGGAAAGCACTGGTTTGGTAATAGAGTTGTGGATGAGTGGAACAAACTCCCGAGTACCGTCATAGATGCTAAGACGTTGTGTAGTTTTAAAAATAGGTTAGATAAATACATGGGTGGGTGTGGATGGGTGTGAGTTTGGACCTGACTAGCTTGTACTAGGTCAGATGCAGTGCTCCTTCCTTAAGTGAATGTAACCTGACCTGTACTAATTCCTTAAGTGGAAGTGACCTGACCAGTTGGTCGGCTGGACAATTATATGAGTGGGTGCGGTTGGGTGTGAATTGGTCCTGACTAGCTTGTGCTACTAGGTCAGATGCAGTGCTCCTTCCTTAAGTGAATGTAACCTGACCTGGCTGGGTCGGGGCATTGGCTTAAGCCGTTGGAGCTTTGGACCTGCCTCGCATGGGCCAGTAGGCCTGCTGCAGTGTTCCTTCTTCCTTATGTTCTTATGTCATTTATTGCCTTTTCAAAGTCTTGTGGAGTTAGGATAATACCTGAGTTTTTTGAGATGACCAAATTTTGGGTTTCGTCTATAAAGAATTAATTTGGATTGTCGACCCTTAATCTGGGCAGTGCCTTGCTGAACACTGAGTTGTATTGGGACTTTAATATCTCACTCATTTCTTGGCTGTCATCTGTGTATGTTCTATCTCACCTAAGCAGGGGCCCAGTACTGGATGTTGTTTTTACCTTTGATTTGGCATAAGAGAAAAGGGTTTTTTTCAGTTTCCTTCATGGCTTTTAGTTCTTCCTGCGATTCTTGTCTCCTGTAAGATTCCTTCAGCTTAAGTTCGATATTTGCAGTTTCATTGACCAGTGCCTCCCTTCGTATTTCAGATATATTGGCCCCTCTCAGCAGCTCTCTGACTCTTCGCCTTTGTATAGGGAACGTCTCTCTCTTTCTAGTTTACATCTTCTCTTTCTTTTTCTTAATGGAATGTGCCTTGAGCAGATCTCAAGAACCACAGAGTTTATTTTTTCTAGGCAAAGGTTCGGATCCGTGTAGTTTAGGATATCTTCCCAGCTTGTTTCATTTAGGACATGGTTGACTTGTTCCCATTGTATGTTTTTGTTATTGAAATTGAATTTTGTGAAGACACCCTCAAGACTGATCACATTTTGCTGGTCATGAGTCCTGTGCATACATGTCTGTACCTTTGTTATGTTGTGATTATATTATGTATCAGATCGTCGTTGTTAGTGAAGATGAGGTCCAGCGTATTTTCTAGTCTTGTAGGCTCTAATATTTGCTGGTTTAAGGTGAATTTGGTGCAGAGATTTAATAGCTCGTGTGTGTGTGTGACTTTTCATCTGCGCTGCATCCTGGGGTGATCTCTGCTAATACATTATTTGCTATACTCCTCCATTTTAGGTGTCTCAAGTTGAAATCTCCTATTAGCAAGATGTTTGGGGCAGGAATTGGGAGATTTTCCAGACAGTGGTCAATTTTCAAAAGCTGCTCCCGGAATTGCTGGGAAGGTGCATCTGGAGGCTTGTATACAAACACAATGACAAGGTTTTGGTTTCAATCTTTCCTGCGAAAACTTCAACTGCATCATTTGAGATGTTTAGTAGTTCTGAGCAAATGAGCGACTCTGTGACGTACAGGCCAACCCTGCCTTGTTGCCTATTTAGTCTGTCGCATCTGAATAGGCTATAACCTGGGATCTATATTTCGTTGTCAAAATGATCCTTTATGTGGGTCTCTGTGAATGCTGCAAACATTGCACTTGACTCCGTGAGCAGTCTCTTGATGTGAGGAATTTTGTTGTTTGTTGACAGCTTTATGTTTGCAAAGACAAATGTCGTTATATCGATGGAATTTAGGGAGGTTTATTTGCTGGCTCTAATATCAGTTGTTCTGGAGTGGAAGACAATGACTGTGCCTCTGCTCCAGAAGTGTTTTCAGTTGGTGTAAGAGTACCGTCATTTCTTGCCAGTCTTTTTTCCCTCCTGGCCCTAAAAAAAAAACTCTCTCTGGAGAGGTTATGGCTCCCCTCTTTTGTTTCTCATAGTCTGTGTCTTCTTGTCCCCTTTAGATGATGTGCCTGGCAGTATGTGTTGTAGCATTTTCTTTCATGGAGTGACGAGTGACACATTTCCGGGCGAAATAAGTTACAGGAAGAGGAGTTGCACACTCCTGTTGTCATGTGGGTTGACGCCTTAGACCACTGAACCACACAATCCTTAAGAGTAGCACATCCAGCAGAACTGGATGTTGTACTCGCTACCCAAGGACATACGGTGGTGTGGACGCCTCTAAGCTAATTTCATTCTACTCCCAGTTTGGCGTACTAGCTCAACAAGCAGTATATTATATTATTGCTGTATGCGCTACTCTTAAGGATTGTGTGGTTCAGTGGTCTAAAGCGTCATGTGTTTTCTCTCAACATGAGGTGGGCCAAAGCATCATGGGTTCGATCCCTGCCTAATGCAGTGTAGTTATTGATATATATATATATATATATATATATATATATATATATATATATATATATATATATATATATATATATATATATATATATATATATATATATATATATATATATATATATATATATATATATATTACCTGGAGAGAGTTCCGGGGTCAACGCCTCCGCAGCCCGGTCTGTGACCAGGCCTCATATATATATATGTCGTGCCGATTAGGTAAAACTTGCTATTTTGGCTTAAATAGCAACGCTCATCTTGCCATATAAGACAAGTGAAAATTTGTGTATGCAATAATTTCGCCAAAATCATTCTGAACATAACGAAAAAAATATATTTCATTGTGTTTGTTTATTATTAAATTAATGTTAACGTATCTAAAATATATTTAGTTGGGTTAGGCTAAATTAAATTGCGCTTGTTGTAATAAGGTTAGGTAGGTTTTCAAAGTTTCTTTTGGTACAAAATTATAAATTCTTACATTAACATACATGAAAAAAATATATCTTTAAACGTATAAGAGAAAATTTTAGAAAGGACTTAATTTTAGATGAGTTCTTGCTAATTGACCAGTTTTACCTAATCGGCACGATATATATATATATATATATATATATATATATATATATATGAGAGGTAATATTGAGAAGAAGAGGACCGAGTACAGTTTGAAAGCTGCGATAGATCTAACACGTCGTAAATTCTATATCAATATTAATATGGGGTGGACAAGTGTTGTTTAATTTTAATGCTGATAAGATGAATACTCAAGTGGTGCGACTACTCAAGTAACTTTGTGTTGTGTGAAGCAGCGAGACGCTGCAGAAGTAACTTTGTGTTGTGTGAAGCAGCGAGACGCTGCAGAAGTAACTTTGTGTTGTGTGAAGCAGAGAGACGCTGCAGAAGTAACTTTGTGTTGAGTGAAGCAGAGAGACGCTGCAGAAGTAACTTTGTGTTGTGTAAAACAGAGAGACGCTGCAGAAGTAACTTTGTGTTGTGTGAAACAGAGAGACGCTGCAGAAGTAACTTTGTGTTGAGTGAAGCAGCGAGACGCTGCAGAAGTAACTTTGTGTTGTGTAAAACAGAGAGACGCTGCAGAAGTAACTTTGTGTTGTGTGAAACAGAGAGACGCTCAGAAGTAACTTTGTGTTGAGTGAAACAGAGAGACGTGCAGAAGTAACTTGTGTTGTGTGAAACAGAGAGACGCTGCAGAAGTAACTTTGTGTTGTGTGAAACAGAGAGACGCTGCAGAAGTAACTTTGGTTGTGTGAAACAGAGAGACGCTGCAGAAGTAACTTTGTGTTGTGTGAAACAGAGAGACGCTGCAGAAGTAACTTTGTGTTGTGTGAACAGAGAGACGCTGCAGAAGTAACTTTGTGTTGGTGAAGCAGAGGACGCTGCAGAAGTAACTTTGTGTTGTGTGAAACAGAGAGACGCTGCAGAAGTAACTTGTGTTGTGTGAAGCAGAGAGACGCTGCAAAGTAACTGTGTTGTGTGAAACAGAGACGCTGCAGAAGTAACTTTGTGTTGTGTGAAACAGAGAGACGCTGCAGAAGTAACTTTGTGTTGTGTGAAACAGAGGACGCTGCAGAAGTAACTTGTGTTGAGAACAGAGAACGCTGCAGAGTAACTTGTGTTGTGTGAAACAGAGAGACGCTGCAGAAGTAACTTTGTGTTGTGTGAACAGAGACGCTGCAGAAGTAACTTTGTGTTGTGTGAAACAGAAGCGCTGCAGAAGTAACTTTGGTGTTGAACAGAGACGCTGCAGAAGTAACTTTGTGTTGGTGAACAGAGAGACGCTGCAAAGTAACTTTGTGTTGTGTGAACAGAGACGCTGCAGAAGTAATTGTGTTGTGAAGCAGAGACGCTGCAGAAGTAACTTTTGTTGAGTGAACAGAGAGACGCGAGAAGTATTTGTGTTGTGGAAACAGAGAACGTGCAGAAGAATTGGTTGGTGAGAGGAGACGCTGCAATAACTTTTGTTGAACAGAGAACGCTGCAGAGTAACTTGTGTTGTGAACAGAGACGCTGCAGAAGTAACTTGTGTTGTGTAAACAGAGAAGCGCAGAAGTAACTTGTGTTGGTGAACAGGAGACGCTGCAGATAACTTGTGTGTGGAAACAGAGACGCTGCAGAAGAACTTGTGTGTGTAAGAGAGACGCTGCAAAGTAACTTTGTGTTGTGTGAAACAGAGAGACGTGCAGAAGTAACTTTGTGTTGTGTGAAACAGAGAGACGCTGCAGAAGTAACTTTGTTGAGTGAAGCAGAGACGCTGCAGAAAACTTTGTGTTGTGTGAAACAGAGAGACGCTGCAGAAGTAACTTTGTGTTGAGTGAAGAGCGAGACGCTGCAAAGTAACTTTGTGTTGTTAAAACAGAGACGCTGCAGAGTAACTTGTTTTGTGAACAGGACGCTGCAGAATAACTTTGTGTTGTGTGAAACAGAGGACGCTGCAGAAGTAACTTGTGTTGTGAACAGCAGACGCTGCAGAAGTAACTTTGTGTTGTGTGAAACAGAGACGCTGCAGAAGTAACTTGTGTTGAGTGAAACGAGACGCTGCAAATAACTTTGTGTTTGTAAAACAGAGAGCGCTGCAAGTAACTTTGTGTTGTGAAACGAGACGCTGCAGAAGTAACTTGTGTTGTGTAAACAGAGAGACGCTGCAGAAGTAACTTTGTGTTGTGAACAGAGACGCTGCAGAAGTAACTTTGTGTTGTGTGAAACAGAGACGCTGCGAAGTAACTTTGTGTTGAAAAGAGAGACGCTGCAGAATAACTTGTGTTGTGTAAAACAGAGAGCGCTGCAGAAGTAACTTGTGTTGTGTGAAACAGAGACGCTGCAGAAGTAACTTGTGTTGTGTGAAACAGAGACCTGCAGAGTAACTTTGTGTTGTGTGAAACAGGAGACGCTGCAGAAGTAACTTTGTGTTGTGTGAAACAGAGAGACGCTGCAGAAGTAACTTGTGTTGTGTGAAAAGAGAGACGCTGCAAAGTAACTTTTGTTGTGAAACAGAGACGCTGCAGAAGTAACTTGTGGAAAGATAAGAACTTGTTGTGAAACAGAGAGACGCTGCAAGTAACTTTGTGTTGTGTAAACAGAGAACGCTGAAGTAACTTTTGTTGTGAAACAGAGAGACGCTGCAAAGTAACTTGTGTTGTGAAACAGAGACGCTGCAAGTAACTTTGTGTTGTGTGAAACAGAGACGCTGCAGAAGTAACTTTGTTTGTGAACAGAGAGACGCTGCAGAAGTAACTTTGTGTTGTGTAGAACAGAGAGACGCTGCAGAAGTAACTTTGTGTTGTGTGAAACAGAGAGACGCTGCAGAAGTAACTTTGTGTTGTGTGAAACAGAGAGACGCTGCAGAAGTAACTTTGTGTTGAGTGAAGCAGAGAGGCTGCAGAAGTAACTTTGTGTTGTGTGAAACAGAGAGACGCTGCAGAAGTAACTTTGTGTTGTGTGAAACAGAGAGACGCTGCAGAAGTAACTTTGTGTTGAGTGAAGCAGCGAGACGCTGCAGAAGTAACTTTGTGTTGTGTGAAACAGAGAGACGCTGCAGAAGTAACTTTGTGTTGTGTGAAGCAGAGAGACGCTGCAGAAGTAACTTTGTGTTGTGTGAAGCAGCGAGACGCTGCAGAAGTAACTTTGTGTTGTGTGAAACAGAGAGACGCTGCAGAAGTAACTTTGTGTTGTGTGAAACAGAGAGACGCTGCAGAAGTAACTTTGTGTTGTGTGAAACAGAGAGACGCTGCAGAAGTAACTTTGTGTTGTGTGAAACAGAGAGACGCTGCAGAAGTAACTTTGTGTTGTGTGAAACAGAGAGACGCTGCAGAAGTAACTTTGTGTTGTGTGAAACAGAGAGACGCTGCAGAAGTAACTTTGTGTTGTGTGAAGCAGAGAGACGCTGCAGAAGTAACTTTGAGTTGTGTGAAGCAGAGAGACGCTGCAGAAGTAACTTTGTGTTGTGTGAAACAGAGAGACGCTGCAGAAGTAACTTTGTGTTGTGTGAAGCAGAGAGACGCTGCAGAAGTAACTTTGTGTTGAGTGAAGCAGAGAGACGCTGCAGAAGTAACTTTGTGTTGTGTGAAACAGAGAGACGCTGCAGAAGTAACTTTGTGTTGTGTGAAACAGAGAGACGCTGCAGAAGTAACTTTGTGTTGTGTGAAACAGAGAGACGCTGCAGAAGTAACTTTGTGTTGTGTGAAGCAGAGAGACGCTGCATAAGTAACTTTGTGTTGTGTGAAACAGAGAGACGCTGCAGAAGTAACTTTGTGTTGTGTGAAGCAGAGAGACGCTGCAGAAGTAACTTTTTGTTGAGTGAAGCAGAGAGACGCTGCAGAAGTAACTTTGTGTTGTGTGAAACAGAGAGACGCTGCAGAAGTAACTTTGTGTTGTGTGAAACAGAGAGACGCTGCAGAAGTAACTTTGTGTTGTGTGAAACAGAGAGACGCTGCAGAAGTAACTTTGTGTTGTGTGAAACAGAGAGACGCTGCAGAAGTAACTTTGTGTTGTGTGAAGCAGAGAGACGCTGCAGAAGTAACTTTGAGTTGTGTGAAACAGAGAGACGCTGCAGAAGTAACTTTGTGTTGTGTGAAACAGAGAGACGCTGCAGAAGTAACTTTGTGTTGTGTGAAACAGAGAGACGCTGCAGAAGTAACTTTGTGTTGTGTGAAACAGAGAGACGCTGCAGAAGTAACTTTGTGTTGTGTGAAACAGAGAGACGCTGCAGAAGTAACTTTGTGTTGAGTGAAGCAGAGAGACGCTGCAAAAGTAACTTTGTGTTGAGTGAAGCAGAGAGACGCTGCAGAAGTAACTTTGTGTTGTGTGAAACAGAGAGACGCTGCAAAAGTAACTTTGTGTTGAGTGAAGCAGAGAGACGCTGCAGAAGTAACTTTGTGTTGTGTGAAGCAGAGAGACGCTGCAGAAGTAACTTTGTGTTGTGTGAAGCAGAGAGACGCTGCAGAAGTAACTTTGTGTTGTGTGAAGCAGAGAGACGCTGCAGAAGTAACTTTGTGTTGTGTGAAGCAGAGAGACGCTGCAGAAGTAACTTTGTTGGGACAAGGTTTGACTCCGTGACTGGAAATGCAATGGTATGGAAATGACCACAAGATGGAGTAAATTATAATACATTCAGTTAATACCTTTATTATTCACTCAGGCCACACCATGGGCTTGATCATGTCAGCAGAGAATACCAGACAAAGAGCATGTGTACCAGTTCAAAGGAAGGTGAGGAACCTTTATGTAGAGCTTTGATTAAGCTCTGCACGGAGACAAACGTTGTCCCAAGAAAAGATCGTTCTGGATTAAGCTTTATTTATTCACTACCGTCTGCAATACGCTGCTTGCATCCACAATGTTGCTCTTGCACATTGTTGTGATCCGCTACTCTTGCACATTGTTGTGATCCGCTAATCTTGCACATTGTTGTGATCCGCTGCTCTTGCACATTGTTCTGATCCGCTGCTCTTGCACATTGTTATGATAAGCTGCTCTTGCACATTGTTGTGATCCGCTAATCTTGCACATTGTTGTGATCCGCTGCTCTTGCACATTGTTGTGATTCGCTGCGTCAGAAGAATTCCCAGATAAAAGATAAGATAAGATTTCTTCGGATTTTTAACCCCGGAAGGTTAGCCACCCAGGATAACCCAAGAAAGTCAGTGCGTCATCGAGGACTGTCTGTCTTATTTCCATTGTGGTCCTCAATCTTGTCCCCCAGGATGCGACCCACACCAGTCGACTAACAACCCGGGTACCTATTTGCTGCTAGGTGAACATGACAACAGGTGTAAGGAAACACGTCGAAATGTTTCCACCCGCCGGGAATCGAACCCGGGCCCTCCGTGTGTGAAGCGAGAGCTCTAGCCACCAGACCACCGGGCCACTTCTCTTCATTGTTGCAGAAATGAAGACAATACATAACACAATATTCACTGCAACTAAATATTCAAAACAATTGAAACATTTTGAATATTTTTCACGATTGAGATAAGAAAGCTGTGCCTTGTGAGAGGTCGGACTTGCCCACCAGTATATATATTACAAAGACAACGTACGAAAAGAAACTTTTTATAGTAATCATTTCGCTTTAAACCAGAGCTTAAGTCATGTGTAAGTCCAGCTCTGCTTTATACCAAGCACTGCGTTAATAGTAAATATTAATTTGGTACTGTTCAGCCACTCTTAATCAAAGTCAGCAGTTCACTCTAGCTAAAATAGTCGGATGCGTAATTTTTAGCAGCAGACTTAAAAAATTATTTGACTGTCTGCTGTAGAGTCCTCATAATAATAGTATACATTACAGAGAAGATAATTAATTAGAGACAAGTTCAACACCTGAATATTTTTATTTGAAGATGTTTGGCCCACCAGCGGCTTTGTCAGTTTAATACAGAGATGATATGCGAAGGAGGTAGAATACGAGGCAATGAGTTCATCATTCAGTCGTGCAGAACCAGGACAAGTGTTACCTGACGTTATATGACCGGCCACTGGAGCTTTGGTCATCTGACCGAGGCCTTCAACTGGCTCACTCATCCACCCTTTAAAAATTAAGGTTATAATTATAACCATTTTTACTGTGAGTATATACATAGAAGACAATGGAAGACGAAGTAATCAATCACTCAGTCTACTAGGTAGTGTTCTAGGATGAGGGACTGATTACTTTATTTTCTGTTGTCTTCGTATATCACTCTATATGGAACTGAAAAAGCCACTGGCTGTCGAGACGTCTTCAAGTAAAGATACCCAGGTGTTGCACTTACGTATAATTCCTCGTACTGAAGACTGCGCCCGCTGGATCCCCTTAGCATCTTCGGGATCCAATACTTGTTATCCACTTAATGAATTAATACATTTCTTGATGTTTTCATCTGGGTTTTAATTAGTTGTTTTTTTATTTTTGTTAACGTACGACAGTATAACCTAACCTCACATAAATAACGTAAATTGAGAAAGAAATTTGCTTAGACCAGTATGTTAGAAATCGACCTAGGCTTCAGAACAACGGGTTGTGATGCAATAATCCTTCTTTGCTCTAAGTTAGTTACCATTTTGTCCTAGGCACATGTCCATTAGACACTAGGCCTGTTGTATATATGTGTGTGTGTGCGTGTGTAACGAAACACTTCGAAATGTTTCGGCCCCGCCGTGAATAATGGAGTGTGTTCCAAGGTCGCTAAGTGCTTTTTAATGGCCTACATGAACCCGACTGCTGCTTCAATTTGGTGAAAAAGTCTGTCTACTTTAAAGGCTTTAATTCACTTTTTTTTCAAGCTTACAAAACCACTTATTCATATTTAGTTTTGTCATATATGTTATTTAAGTTTCTTAATATAGTTTATCTTTGTTATTCGTTATATATATATATATATATATATATATATATATATATATATATATATATATATATATATATATATATGCTAAATCACAAACAGGAGATCTTAACAATGCAAGACAAGCCACGGGGGGTGGAAATCTTTAGCTCAAGTACTTTCACACTTCTCAGTGCGTCATCAGGAGCTGTGCAGTGTTGCAAATGCAACAACAGAAGTATGGTAGTGTGGAGCCAGCCAGCCAGTCTCTGTCTGAGAGGAACAAGGGGAATGCCACCACACACCGGTCCCTCCCCCACACCCCAAATGGGGGCGAGTGGGATAGGCCTCACAGTTTGCAGATAGTAAGAGGAAATATTAGAAGATAGTTAATAACCAGCCCCAGGCTTCTAACCACCGGGAACAGGTCATGTGAAGCAAAAAGTTACAATATTGGATCATTACATACCTTCATTTACAACCTTCTAACTAATGAAATAGAAGGGAAAAAATCCCTCATTTGTCAACCGGTGTCACAGAACCTTCCAGAACAATCAGGAAATACTCGCAGTGTCAGTTAATATGCTTGTGTGAATTTATCCTATTCAGGATTCCTTTCTCATAATAACTAGGCTATTCTTAATTTTAATGCGATTCCTATCAATATTATCCGCTAATGTCATCATCATAACTAGACACCTGGCTGTCTTCAAGCAGGCACTGGACAGGCACCTAAAGTCAGTACCTGACCAGCCGGGCTGTGGTTCGTACGTCGGACTGCGTGCGGCCAGCAGTAACAGCCTGGTTGATCAGGCTCTGATTCACCATGAGGCCTGGTCACAGACCGGGCCGCGGGGGCGTTGACCCCCAGAACTCTCTCCAAGTAAACTCCAGACAATTCTCAATTTTAATGTCATTCCTATCATTATTATCAGCTATCATCTGCTAATATCATTATTATTATCATCATTATAATATTACTAACAACCTGATTTATTAAACCACTAAACTACTTGCAATCACCATATGGCAACCACCTAAATGCTTAAACTTATATACACAGCGCTTGATAAAAATGACTGTCCCCTGGGGCTCTTCATTTACCTACGTAAAGCATTTGATACAGTGGACTACAATCTCCTGCATCTAAAACTAAATCATTATGGCATCAGAGGACATTCCCTCGATTACCTAAAATCTTATCTTAACCACAGACACCAGTATGTATATGCAAGTGGAGTCAACTCCACTATCCAGCCTGTAGCTGTAGGAGTACCCCAGGGTAGTGTCCTAGGCCCACTCCTCTTTCTCATCTACATCAATGATCTCCCCAATGCATCCCAACTACTTAAACCAGTTCTATTCGCAGATGACACTACTTATGTCTACTCCCACTCAAATCCAACTGTACTTAGAAATACTGTAAACAACGAGCTGCTAAAAATATATACCTGGATGATGACCAACAAACTCACTCTCAACATAGATAAAACTTACTTCATGCTGCTTGGCAACAGAGCCTTAAATATCCAGCTTAATATATCGATAAACAGTTCGCCTATATCAAGACACACTGAGGGTAAATTTCTAGGTCTTCTCCTTGACTGTAATCTTAAATTTCATTCCCACATCCAAGACATATCCAAGAAAATTTCCAAATCAGTAGGAATCCTTTCGAAGATACGATACTATGTACCACAAACAGCACTCCTTACCCTATACCACTCTTTAATACATCCCTACCTCACCTCTGGTATTTGTGCCTGGGGATCAACCACAGCCAACCACTAAAATCTTTAATAACCCAACAAAAAAGTTGCTGTGCGGGTGATTACCAGCTCCTGTGCTAGACAGCACACCCCACCACTTTTCAAAAGCCTGAACTTGCTAAATATACGAGACATACACTCATATTATTGTGCCTTCTACATATACAGAACATTAAATTCCTCTATAAACCCTCCACTAAAACTACTCCTTGACAGCTACAACAGAATGCACAGTGACAATACAAGGCACAAGGCACTCTTCAACATCCCGCATGACAGCCTCACACTGTGCAATAATGCTATGCACATAAAGGTCCCGAAGATCTGGAACCCGCTACGGGAACCGGTAAAGGATTCCCTGAGTACTTATAAATTTAGGACTGCTAAAAAATCATCTTATCTCTCAATACTAACCAAATCAACCAAAACAACTAACTAGTTATTTTATGTGGCCTCTATGCTTTTAAACTTCTGCCAGTCCATGAAATATTACCGACTGAACCATTAATTGTAATATTGTTTATTGTGTGCAACTTCAAGATTATTATCCTTAGAAACTTCCACCTTGACTACCTCGCATTCGTATTAAGATTAAATATGATTGTAATCAAGTAAACCACTTGTCTAGTTTTAAGTCATTACTATGTACTATCATCTTATCTAGTTTTAAGTAATTACTATGTACTATCATCTTGTCTAGTTTAAAGTAATTACTATGTGCTATCATCTTGTCTAGTTTTAAGTAGTTACTATGTACTATCATCTTGTCTAGTTTTAAGTAGTTACTATGTACTATCATCTTGTCTAGTTTTAAGTAGTTACTATGTACTATCATCTTGTCTAGTTTTAAGTAGTTACTATGTACTATCATCTTGTCTAGTTTTAAGTAGTTACTATGTACTATCATCTTGTCTAGTTTTAAGTAGTTACTATGTACTATCATCTTGTCTAGTTTTAAGTAGTTACTATGTATTAGGATTAGTCTGGGTGAAATGCCCCGGCATGATAGTGACTTTCTTTCTACTTAGCAAACCAAAATTGTAATTACATATTGTAACCTTAACAAAGAAATAAACCTTTACTTTACTATGTGTACCTAGTACCACCGTACGTACAGCAGACCTAACATATTAAATATCGACGTTTGCGTCAGACTTAACGACGGGCGTACAATGACGTCAATTATTATGCCTGTGTGATTTTTTTCTTATTCAGGCTTCCTTCCTCATAATAACTAGGCTATTCTTAATTTTAATGCCATTCCTATCATTATTATCAACTATCATCCGCTAATACCATTATTATTGTCATCATTATAATATTACCAACAACCTGATTCATTAAACCATTAAACTAGTTGCAATCACCATGTGGCAACCACCTATGTGTACCTTCATCTACCTTGTACCACTGTACCAAGACTGGCCTCAACAGTTATACCCACGGCAGACCAAACATTAAATATCCAAGTTCTCGGCAGACTTAACGAGGGGCGTAGCATGATGTTCAGTCTGCAGACTCTGGTCGAACATAACCGAAACATCACGAGACCCCCTGGCATAAGGAGCAGTCCTGCGCTTTTGTATAACATTGTTGTTTAAGGCTGTACACAATTGACTCCACTAAATAACTATCGAGTTTGTACAGCGCATAATTTGAGTTATATACGGCATTCCTATCATGTTTCAGGAGGAAGGACTCTATTATGTTTCTTTCCATGATGGAACAGTTGGGTACAACTATCTGGGCGGCAGGCCACCCCGGTGGGTGGTACAGTGGTACAAGGTACACATAGGTGGCTGCCACATGGTGATTGCAACTAGTTTAGTGGAATGAACTGCAATGCATGACAACTGGAGGAAAGAACTTGTCTATGGTGAAGAAGGTTTGGTTGGACAAATCACAAAAACTTGTGAGGATAGGGGATTCTCAAAGCCCATGTTTCTGCATTGCGTTATCCACCAGCAAGCATTGTGTGGAAAATATGTGGATATGTCTTGCGTCCTGAAACCTGTTGTTTCAACAGTGAATTTCGTTCGATCTCACGGTCTTAATCATCGCCAGTTTCGTGATTTTCTGAAAGAAACAGATTCTGAGTTCGTTGACATTGGCTCATGTTTGACATTTTTACTCATTATATATCAATTCTCAGTGTAAACACGGTATTGTTTCTTCACAATTGTCACATTTCTCTTTTGTTCTAAATCATATCATGTTGATTACAAAAAGGATCAAAATAAAACTTATTCATTCATTTAAATTTTATTAATTCATTTATATTAATTTATAAAACTGATTTTTTCTTTGACCCAAGAAAAATGTGTAAAATATACGATGTGGCCCTCGTACTGAAAATTTTAGAGACCCCCTATTCTAAGGTGTACAGAATGAATGAATAATTCATGTTAAGCGCTAAACCCTTGTGGGTCATTCAGCGGAAGACGTGGTGGAGGCTTGATCCTCCGTCTACTAAGCGCGAGACAAACGCGCTACCTATTTGTACTCACCTAGATAAAGTAAGATAGAAAATAATATGAACAATTGATAGATCGCTCAAATCCGCGTCAAACCACTATCAACTGGTCTAGTGCCATTATGAAATCATATTTATTGGATGGCTGTTTCACAAACAATTTAGTTTTGAGTGAAACTTTGTAATAATGTAAGACAACTACATTACTCCTCGTCATCTCCTGCTTCCATAAGTCTCCACAATGTTATCGAAATGTGTGTTGGTTGGCACTGCTTTACTATACAAAATACCTTGAATATTCTTCATCACATACCTGTCAACCCACATGACAACAGGAGGGTGCAACTCTTCTTCCTGTAACTTATTTCAGCCGGAAATGTGTCACTCGTCACTCCATGAAAGAAAATGCTACAACACATACTGCCAGGCACATCATCTAAATGGGGCAAGAAGACACAGACCAGCCAGACTATGGGAAACAAAAGAGGGGAGCCATAACCTCTCCAGAGAAAGAGGTTTTTTTTAGGAAAAAAGACTGGCAAGAAATGACAGTAGTACTCTTACACCAACTGAAAACACTTCTGGAGCAGAGGCACAGTCATTGGCCTCCACTCCAGAACAACAGATATTAGAGCCAACAAATAAACCCCACTAAATTCCATTGAAATAACAACATTTGTCTTTGCAAACATACAGGGGCTAAAGCCGTCAACAAACAACAAAAATCCTCACATCAAGAGACTGCTCACGGAGTCAAATGCAATGTTTGCAGCATTCACAGAGACTCACATAAAGGATCATTTTGACAACGAAATATTTGTTCACCTCAAATGATGTGGTTGAAGTTTTGACGGTAAAGATTGAAAACCAAAACCTTGTCATTGTGGTTGTATACAAGCCTCCAGATGCAACTTCCCAGCAGTTCAGGGCAGCTTTTTAAAATCCAATGTCTGGAAAATCTCTAACTCCCCCCCAAACATCTTGCTACTGGGAGATTTCAACTTGGACACCAAATGGAATATAGAAAAATATTTTAGAAGAGATCACCCCAGGAGGCAGCTCAGATGTTCACACACACACAGTTTAAATCTCTGCACCCAAAATTTACCTTAAAACAAATATTTGAATCTACAAAGTAGAAAATATGCTGGACCTCATCTTCACTAACAACGACGATCGTCAAATAAATCGTATCAAAAACAATACTCAGACAAACATAATAAAGGTACATACGTATGCA
>WNWK01026085.1:0-27806 GCA_009830355.1 Cherax destructor
AGACGGGTTTTTGATGCAAAGAGAGAACGAAGGGGAGAGAAAAAGTGTCAAAGAAGTGGCAAGTGATGTCAGGTGTGGTGTTGATGACACAGATAAGATAGTGCCCACAGCTCTTCACTGGCAGAGTGCGCTCACCCACCAAATGCTCTTCTCTCTCTCTCATCTCCTCTCAAACAATGCTAATATCTTTGGGAGTAAATGCCCCAGGTACTAATACTATTATGGCACTAAGCCAGGTATAATACTATTTAAAGCATAAATGCCCCGGTACTAATACTATTATGGCATTAAATGCCCCAGGTATAATGTTATTTTGACATTTGTGCCAATGTCGATATTTTAATGGGTAATTTTTTAGTTAAAAATTTCT
Source organism: Cherax destructor (assembly GCA_009830355.1). Lineage (NCBI taxonomy): Eukaryota > Metazoa > Arthropoda > Malacostraca > Decapoda > Parastacidae > Cherax > Cherax destructor. Next base: position 371 of record WNWK01026085.1, read on the forward strand.
TGATTATAACACTGATCTTGTGGTATTGTACCCATAAACAGGCCTAAAGTATGGGTTTAGTTACGGACCTGACTCGGGTCCGAGATTCTACCTGGTTCGACAGGAGAGTTTATTTTCAGTGCTGTTAGCCTTCCTTTCCCCTGTCCACTGTTCTTCCAGTCCATTGTCCACTGTTCTTCCTGTCCACTGTTCTTCTGTCCATTGTCTACTGTTCTTCCTGTCCACTGTTCTTCCTGTCCCTTGTCCACTGTTCTTCCCGTCCACTTTTCTTCCTGTCCACTGTTCTTCCCTTTATTTCTTCCCGTCCCTGCTCTTCCTGTCCCTGCTCTTCCTGTCACTGTTCATCCTGTCCACTGTTCTTCCTGTCCTGTTCTTCCTGTCCTCTGTTCTTCCTGCTGTTCTTCCTGTCCACTGTTCTCTCTGTCCACTGTTCTTCCTGTCCCTGTTCTTCCTGTCTACTGTTCTTCCTGTCACTGTTCTTTCTGTTCCTGTTCTTCCTGCCCCTGTTCTTCCTGTCACTGTTCTTCCTGTCACTGTTCTTCTTGTCACTGTTCTTCCTGTCACTGTTCTTCCTGTCCTTGTTTCTTCCTGTCACTGTTCTTCCTGTCCTCTGTTCTTCCTGTCACAGTTCTTCCTGTCCACTGTTCTCTCTGTCCACTGTTCTTTCTGTCCACTGTTCTTCCTGTCTTCTTCCAGTCCACTGTTCTTCCTGTCCACTGTTCTTCCTGTCACTTCTCGTCCTCCTCCATATTCTTCCTGGCTTGGGATATTGAAACTCCTCTGGACAAAACACACACACACACACACACACACACACACACACACGTGTCGTCAGGCCCATACTAGAATATGCAGCACCAGTCTGGAACCCACACCTGGTCAAGCACGTAAAGAAACTAGAGAAAGTGCAAGGTTTGCGACAAGGTTAGTTCCACAACTCAGGGTCTGTCTTATGAAGAAAAGGGTTTAGGAAATAGGACTAACAACACTGGAGGAAAAGAAAAGGGTCAGAGGGCCATGATAACAATTTAAAAAAACTGTGGGGAATCGACAAGGTAGACAGTGACAGGATTTCCAGAGGAACACAGAAACAAGGGACAACTGGAAGCTGAAGACTAGATGAGTCAAAGGGATGTCAGGAAACATTTCTTCAGCCACAGAGTAGTCAGGAAGTGGAATAGTCTAGAAAGATATAGTGGAGGCAGGAACCATACATAGTTTAAGACAAGGTATGATAAAGCTCATGGAGCAGGGAAAGCAGAGACCCAGTAGCGGACAGCGAAGAGGGGGGCCAGGAGCTGAGTCTCGACCCCTGCAACCACAATTAGGTGAGTACAAGTAGGTGAGTACACACACACCCGATGGCATGGTGGCTAGCGCTCTTGCTTCACGCACGGAGGGCCAGGGTTCAATTCCCGGCAGGGGCCGAAACATTTCGAAGTGTTTCGTTACACACACACACACACACACACACACACACACACACACACACACACACACACACACACACACACACACACATATATATACAACAGGCCTAGTGTCTAATCGACATGTGCTTAGGACAAAATGGTAACTAACTAACACACACTCACACACACACACAACAAGGTACCAAAATTCAACATAATTTAAGACAAAACCACATATCGTCGCTTTTTTAAAACCTATTTCGTTTTCCCCCCTTTTCTGTTCCGTTTTTTCATTGTTTATCATGTTTTATTTTTTCCTGATTTTTTGCGTCGCTGAAGCTGTTTGTGTTTTTCTTCTTTTGTTTTCTCCTTCTCTTGTCTTCATCTTATATATTTTCCTTGTTTTCCTTCTTAAATGGAATGCTGTCATTTTCCTGCCTGGCTGAGGTAACCTTCTGGACTCAATGAAGAGTCTGTTCGGACTCTTAACGAAGTTCAATATTTATTTTTGCCACAAGAGGCGGAGGAGAGAAGAGAGGTCCTTGTGGTGGTCATTACCAACCCTGCTGGATAGATTAGAGCACCCAGTGGTCCACTGGACCGCTGGGTGCGGCCTGCGGACGCTCATCGTCCGCTGGACCGCTGGGTGCGGCCCTTAGACATTGATGGTCCACTGGACAGCCTGATCCGGCCTGCAGAAATTGTTTTCTGGTCATGCTCTCACTATTATAAATATGATATATATGTATATATATATATATATATATATTATATATATATATATATATATATATATATATATATATATATATATATATATATATATATATATATATATATATATATATATATATATATATATATATATATATATATATATATATATATACTGCTATCCTGCTTTCTGTTTTACTCTTAATTCTTTCAATAATAACTCTACCATACACTTTACCAGGTACACTCAACAGACTTATTCCCCTATAATTTTTGCACTCTCTTTTGTCCCCTTTGCCTTTATACAAAGGAACAATACACGCTCTCTGCCAATCCCTAGGTACCTTACCCTCTTCCATACATTTATTAAATAATAGCACCAACCACTCCAAAATTATATCCCCACCTGCTTTTAACATTTCTATCTTTATCCCATCAATCCCAGCTGCCTTACCCCCTTTCATTCTACCCACTGCCTCACGAACTTCCCTACACCCACAACTGGCTCTTCCACACTCCTACAAGATGTTATTCCTCCTTGCCCTACACACGAAATCACAGCTTCTCTGTCTTCATCAACATTTAACAAATCCTCAAAATATTCTCTCCATCTTCCCGATACCTCTAACTCTCCATTTAATAACTCTCCTCTCCTATTTTTAACTGTCAAATCCATTTGTTCTCTAGGCTTCCTCAACTTATTAATCTCATTCCAAAACTTTTTCTTATTTTCAACAAAATTTGCTGATAACATCTCACCCACTCTCTCATCTGCTCTCTTTTTACATTGCTTCACCACTCTTTTAACCTCTCTTTTTCTCTCCATATACTCTTCCCTCCTTGCATCACTTCTACTTTGTAAAACCTCTCATATGCTACTTTTTCTCCCTTACTACTCTCTTTACATCATCATTCCACCAATCGCTCCTCTTCCCTCCGCACCCACTCGCCTGTAACCACAAACTTCTGCTGAACACTCTAACACTACATTTTTAAATCTACCCCATACATTTTCGACCCCATTGCCTACACTCTCACTAGCCCATCTATCCTCCAATAGTTGTTTATATCTTACCCTAACTGCCTCCTCTTTTAGTTTATAAACCTTCACCTCTCTTTTACTTACTGATTCTATTTTCCTTGTATCCCATCTACCTTTTACTCCCACTGTAGCTATAACTAAAAAGTGATCTGATATATCTGTAGCCCCTCTATAAACATGTACATCCTGAAGTCTACTCAACAGTCTTTTATCTATCAATACATAGTCCAACAAACTACTGTCATTACGCCCTACATCATATCTTGTATACTTATTTATCCTCTTTTTCTTAAAATATGTATTACCTATAACTAAACCCCTTTCTATACAAAGTTCAATCAAAGGGCTCCCATTATCATTTACACCTGGCACCCCAAACTTACCTACTACACCCTCTCTGCATGTTTCTCCCACTTTAGCATTTGGTCCCCTACCACAATTACTCTCTCATTTGGTTCAAAAGTTCCTATACATTCGCTTAACATCTCCCAAAATCTCTCTCTCTCCTCTACACTCCTCTCTTCTCCAGGTGCATACACGCTTATTATGACCACTTTTCGCATCCGACCCTTATTTTAATCCACATAATCCTTGAATTTACACATTTATATTCCCTCTTTTCCTTCCATAACTGATCCTTCAACATTATTGCCACCCCTTCCTTAGCTCTAACTCTCTCAGATACTCCTGACTTAATCCCATTTATTTCTCCCCACTGAAACTCGCCTACCCCCTTCAGCTTTGTTTCGCTTAGGGCCAGGACATCCAACTTCTTTTCATTCATAACATCGGCAATCATCTCTTTCTTATCATCCGCACTACATCCACGCACATTCAGACAACCCAATTTTATAAAGTTTTCTTCTTCTCGTTTTTAGTAGATTTGTACAGGAGAAGGGGTTACTAGCCCATTGCTCCCGGCATCTTAGTCGCCTCATACGACACGCATGGCTTACGGAAAGGTAGGGGGTGTGTAGACCAAGTGTTTACAGTGAAACATATAGGTGAACAGTATTTGGATAAGGGTAAAGATGTTTTTGTGGCATTTATGGATTTGGAAAAGGCGTATGATAGGGTAGATAGGGGGCAATGTGGCAGATGTTGCAGGTGTATGGAATAGGAGGAAGGTTACTGAAAGCAGTGAAGAGTTTTTATGAGGATAGTGAGGCTCAGGTTAGAGGTGTAGGAGGGAAGGGGACTATTTCCCAGTAAAAGTGGGCCTTAGACAAGGATGTGTGATGTCACCGTGGTTGTTCAATATATTTATAGATGGGGTTGTAAGAGAAGTGAATGCGAGGGTCTTGGCAAGAGGTGTTGGGCTAAAAGATAAAGAAGCAAATACAAAGTGGGAGTTGTCACAGTTGCTTTGCTGATGACACTGTGCTTTTGGGAGATTCTGAAGAGAAGCTGCAGAGGTTGGTGGATGAATTTGGTAGGGTGTGTAAAGAAGAAAATTGAAAGTGAATATAGGAAAGAGTAAGGTGATGAGGATAACAAAAAGAATAGGTGACGAAAGATTGGATATCAGATTGGAGGGAGAGAGTATGGAGGAGGTGAATCATGTCGGCGGATGGGTCTATGAAGGATGAGGTGAATCATAGAATTGATGAGGGGAAAAGGGTGAGTGGAGCACTTGGAGTCTGTGGAGACAAAGAACCTTGTCCATGGAAGTAAAGAGGGAATGTATGAGAGTATAGTTATACCAACGCTCTTATATGGGTGTGAAGCATGGGTGATGAATGTTGCAACGAGGAGAAGGCTGGAGGCAGTGGAGATGTCATGTCTGAGGTCAATGTGTGGTGTGAATATAATGCAGAGAATTCGGAGTTTGGAAATTAGGAGGAGGTGCGGATTACCAAAACGATTGTCAGAGAGCTGAGGAGGGGTTGTTGAGGTGGTTTGGACATGTAGAGAGAATGGAACGAGACAGAGTGACTTCGAGAGTGTATAAATCTGTAGTGGAGGGAAGGCGGGGTAGGGGTCGGCCTAGGAAAGGTTGGAGGGAGGGGTAAAGGAAGTTTTGTGTGCGAGGGCTTGGATTTCCAGCAAGCATGTGTGAGCGTATTTGATAGGAGTGAATGGAGGCATATGGTTTTTAATACTTGACGTGCTGTTGGAGTGTGAGCAAAGTAACATTTATGAAGGGATTCAGGAAACCGGCAGGCCGGACTTGAGTTCTGGAGATGGGAGGTACAGTGCCGGCACTCTGAAGGAGGGTGTAAATGTTGCAGTTTTATAACTGTAGTGTAAAGCACCCTTCTGGCAAGACAGTGATGGAGTGAATGATGATGAAAGTTTTTCTTTTTCGGGCCACCCTGCCTTGGTGGGAATCGGCCGATGTGTTAATAAAAAAAAAAAAATAAAAATATATATATATATATATATATATATATATATATATATATATATATATATATATATATATATATATGTCGTGGAATAGGTAAAACTGGTCAATTAGCAAGAACTCATTCAAAATTAAGTCCTTTCTCTAATTTTCTCTTATACGTTTAAAGATATATTTTTTTAATTTATGTTAATGCAAAAAATAATAATTTTTGTACCAAAAGCACCTTAGAAAACTTACCTAACCTTATTACAACAAGCGCAATTTAATTTAGCCTTATCCAACTAAATATATTATAGATAAGTTTACAATAATTAAATAATAAATAAACACAATGAAATATATTTTCTTTCGTTAGGTTAAGAATGATTTTTGCGAAATTATTATAATTACACAAATTTTCGCTTGCCTTATTCGATAAGAAGAGCGTTGCTATTTAAGCCAAAATCGCAAGTTTTACCTATTAGGCACGATATATAAAATATATATATATATATATATATATATATATATATATATATATATATATATATATATATATATATATATATATATATATATATATATATATATATATATATATATATATATATATCATTAACAGAACTGCAAGGATGGTGGTCCAATGGCTAGAGAGAGCGTACTTTGTTCAGTTCACGCAGGGGTGGGCATGGGAGCGCAGGATCGAGTCCTGGCCAAGCCGTAGTTCTGTTAATGATTCAGAATCACAAGGAACCCTGAGACTCTTATATCTTACAAGGGTTGAAGACATAATGGTTATTAAGCAAGGAGAAGTGACAGGTATAGACAGGTGACACCAGGGAGGTGCTCCACACCTGGTCATGACGGTGTGACCAGGAGACAAGATATCACTGAGGTGACCACAGCCAAGTCAGCGTGGTCATCAGGGCGTGACCAGGACATGAAACATCAGAGAGGTAAGTCAGGTCGAGTCAACTTGCAGGACCCGAGCGCAGAGACGTAGCCAAAAAAATATAATAGATTGCTTCGTAAATTCCCTAGGCAACAGGATTTCATAAGCGTGTAAGACTGTAAGATCGAACTGGATTTTATACAGCCTACAGTAGAACGTTTGTTATGCGGGTTTAATTACACCTGCTGTCTCTGTTCACCTAGCAGTAAGTAGGTACCAGGGTGTTAGATGACTGGTGTGGGTGGCATACTGGGGGTGTGGCAGTGAACTTTAGATAAAGTTGTGGCAGGATAACACCTCTTACCCTGTAAATCCCCGAGGCAGGATAACACTACCCTGTAAATCCCCGAGGCAGGATAACACCTCTTACCCTGTAAATCCCCGAGGCAGAATAACACCTCTTACCCTATAAATCCCCGAGGCAGGATAACACCTCTTACCCTGTAAATACCCGAGGCAGGATAACACCTCTTACCCTGTAAATCCCCAGGGCAGAATAACACCTCTTACCCTATAAATCCCCGAGGCAGAATAACACCTCTTACCCTGTAAATCCCCGAGGCAGAATAACACCTCTTACCCTGTAAATCCCCGAGGCAGAATAACACCTCTTACCCTGTAAATCCCGAGGCAGAATAACACCTCTTACCCTGTAAATCCCGAGGCAGAATAACACCTCTTACCCTGTAAATCCCCAGGGCAGAATAACACCTCATACCCTGTAAATCCCGAGGCAGAATAACACCTCTTACCCTGTAAATCCTCAGGGCAGAATAACACCTCGTACCCTGTAAATCCCCGAGGCAGGATAACATCTCTTACCCTATAAATCCCCGAGGCAGAATAACACCTCTTACCCTGTAAATCCCCGAGGCAGAATAGCATCTCTTACCCTGTAAATACCCGAGGCAGAATAACATCTCTTACCCTGTAAATCCAAGCTTTCGGACACAAGAAAATAAAAATATTTAGACATGTTTGTGGTGGCGAAGAATCATTAGCCAAAAGAATGGCCCCTGGCCCCTGGCCCCTGGCCCCTGGCCCCTGGCCCCTGGCCCCTGGCCCCTGGCCCAACACCTCCCTGGACAGTTTTTTCGCCACATTATCTTACATGCAATTTACATTAGAGGCGAAGACAGCTCTTTCTGGCCAGTGTTTATGTGAGACAACAAGACGCAGGAACCTCGCTATGTTAAATATTGACACACACTGTAATATATATAGCTGTTGATTATTATTATTATTATTATTATTATTATTATTATTAATAATATTATTATTATTATTATTATTATTATTATTATTATTATTATTATTATTATTATTATTATTATTATTATTATTATTATTATTATTATTATTATTATTATTATTATTATTATTATTATTATTATTATTATTATTATTATTATTAACAAAGTTTAAAACTGGGAAATAACACGTGAGGTGACCTCGCTAGGTAGTCCAAGAGGTCATTAACACCGGGTTGTGTTACGTTGGTTAATTGTTCATTCACTTATAACAGACCAGTAGCTGTGGTGGTGTGGTCCAGTAGCTGTGATGGTGTGGTCCAGTAGCTGTGGTGGTGTGGTCCAGTAGCTGTGGTGGTGTGGTCCAGCAGCTGTGGTGGTGTGGTCCAGTAGCTGTGGTGTGGTCTAGTAGCGGTGGTGGTGTGGTCCAGTAGCGGTGGTGGTGTAGTCCAGTAGCTGTGGTGGTGTGGTCCAGTAGCTGTGGTGGTGTGGTCCAGTAGTTGTGGTGGTGTGGTCCAGCAGCTGTGGTGGTGTGGTCCAGTAGCTGTGGTGGTGTGGTCCAGCAGCTGTGGTGGTGTGGTACAGTAGCTGTGGTGGTGTGGTCCAGTATCTGTGGTGGTGTGGTCCAGCAGCTGTGGTGGTGTGGTCCAGTAGCGGTGGTGGTGTGGTCCAGCAGCTGTGGTGGTGTGGTCCAGTAGCGGTGGTGGTGTGGTCCAGTAGCTGTGGTGGTGTGGTCCAGCAGCTGTGGTGGTGTGGTCCAGTAGCGGTGGTGGTGTGGTCCAGTAGCGGTGGTGGTGTGGTCCAGTAGCGGTGGTGGTGTGGTCCAGTAGCGGTGGTGGTGTGGTCCAGTAGCGGTGGTGGTGTGGTCCAGTAGCGGTGGTGGTGTGGTCCAGTAGCTGGTGGTGGTGTGGTCCAGATAATGCTGGGTCGAGTAGTCGTGTCATGATGCTGTGGTGTGATGAGCTGTGGAAGATAGATGTCGACTGGTCAGCGTGTTGCTGGATGCTGTGGATGATGATGAGGATGTGGAAGATGAGGATGATGAATGGGAGGAGGATGAAGATGCTGTGGATGATGAGGATGATGATGAGGATGATGATGGGAATGATGACCATGCTGTTACTTCACGGATGACGTCGTCGAATCAGAGAGACATGAAAGTCGCAGTCTTTTGACCTCGTTTCGCCCGCTGCGGAGTTTCGTCTACCGTCCGCCGACGTCCCAGTCGCGTGCGAAACGTAGCTAGGTCTCCTTTATGTGTCAAATCATCATAATTTGTGTAAAGTGAATCTCAAGGATTTGAACCTGGGTCAAGATCCATCGAGGCCCTCTTTATATATATATATATATATATATATATATATATATATATATATATATATATATATATATATATATATATATATATTACTTCAGAATCTGTGAAAATTCTCAAAAATCTTTAGGTTTCAAATTTTTAAATCTTCAATATACTTTTTTTCAGTGAACTGAAGATTGACTTTGAAAAATTCTAACCTGATAAGTGGAATTCAAAATAAATTTTTTGTCTTAAAACAAAATTAAGCTGAAAAAACCGGATGGATTTTTTTTTTTAAATACAGCACCAAAATTTTGTGACCAAAATTTTTTAGCAAACTCTATATAAGGATTTTAATATGAAAAAATAAAGAACAAAATGATTGTCTGTGAACAATGGTGCCAAGCTACGATTGTTGTGATTGTGATTAGTTACGTTATGAAGATTGTGTTGGTTGTGTTGAGATTAGTGTAATGACTGGCGCCATGTTGTGATGTCACTGTATCCCAGGGTTGTGATTGGTCGACATGGCGGCCTCCAGTTGCGTCATCAGTTACGTCATTGTCTTTCCAAGGCCGTGATTGGTCGACATGACGACCACCAGCAGCAGCATCAGTTACGTCATTGTACTAATCCCTCCTAAGCCGTGATTGGTGAACAATGACGAGAGTTTATCGTTACGTCGTGCCTTACGTCATCATCCTGGCTACCATCAACTCCCACACGCATATAAGGTACGTCCATAGCTACGTCAGCCAGTGTGTCTACTTGAATGACACACTAGTGCGTCTCCCTGTATGATGCACTGGTGCGTCTCCCTGTATGACGCACTCATGACGTCACTTTTTGTATGCTTGTACACACACACACACACACACACACACACACACACGTCTAGAGGGCCAAAGACTACAAACCCCACTCAAGGAAAAGGGTCTTGGGGTGAGTATAACACCGAACACATCTCCTGAGGCGCACATCAACCAGATAACTGCTGCAGCATATGGGCGCCTCAGTAAGAAGTCGTTCCAAACCCTGTACATCGTGTACGTCAGGTCCATATTGGAGTATGCAGCACCAGTATGGAACCCACACCTGGTCAAGTACGCCAGAAAATTAGAGAAAGTGCAAAGGTTTGCAACAAGACTAGTCCTAGAGCTAAGAGAACTCGACCTGACGACACTAGAGGACAGGAGAGACAGGGGAGGATATGATAACGATATATAAAATACTGAGAGGAATCGACAAGGTGGACAGAGACAGGATGTTCCAGAGATGGGACACAACAACAAGGGGTCACAGTCGGAAGTTGAAGACTCAGATTAGACACAGGGATGTTAGGAAGCATTTCTTCAGTCACAGAGTTGTCAGGAAGTGAAATAGTCTGGGAAGTGATGTGGTGGAAGCAGGTACCATACGTAGCTTTAAGAAGAGGTATGGTAAAGCTCAGGGAGAGAGTGATCTAGTAGCGACCAGTGAAGAGGCGGGGCCAGGAGCTATGAATCGACCCCTGCAACCACAATTAGGTGAGTGCACATACGTGTTTTATAAAGCACCAATGTGGATGAAATACAAAATAAAGTTCTTTTCACCTGCTTGAAGCAGGTTAATTACCTGCTGTTTACACACGTAGAAGATTGGGTAATTAGGTTTCAAGCCTATCTACTACACGAGGATCATTAGGGCTTCATGTTGCCTGTTCACCACCAGTCAAGAACACTTTAATACCTAAAATAGTGATTAATGTAAACAACCAGTGTATATACACTGTCAGACATACACCTCTAAGTGTATATACACGAGACATACACCTCTAAGTGTATATACACTGAGAGACATACACCTCTAAGTGTATATACACTGAGAGACATACACCTCTAAGTGTATATACACTGAGAGACATACACCTCTAAGTGTATATACACTGAGAGACATACACCTCTAAGTGTATATACACTGAGAGACATACACCTCTAAGTGTATATACACTGAGAGAGATACACCTCTAAGTGTATATACACTGAGAGAGATACACCTCTAAGTGTATATACCCTGAGAGACACGTCTCGGTACATACACGGTGAGATACATGCTCCTCAAGGTGTACAAGGAGCGTCGAGGTGGAGCATTATGGAAGGTGAGCCAGGAAAGTTAGGAGTGTCTGGTGTCAATGACTGGACGACCTTTAGCTAAGTTATGCTGAGATAACTACTGGTCAACAAGCAGTAAATACTACTGCAGGAATAAAAAAAAAGAGGCAGAAGAAAGGAGGAGGAGGAGGAGAAGAGAGTCGAGCTGTCTGGCTTACTTCCATTGTGGTCGATGCTCCTCTTCCCCCAGGATGCCACCCACAACAGTCGACTAACACCCAGGTACCTACCTGGAGGTATACCTGGAGAGGGTTTCGGGGTCAACGCCCCCGCGGCCTGGTCTCAGACCAGGCCACGTGGTGGATCAGGGTCTGAGCAACAAGACTGTTACTGCTGGCCGCACGCAAACTGACGTACGAAACACAGCCCGGTTGGTCAGGTACTGACTTTAAGTGTCTATCCAGCGCCTTCTTGAAGACAGCCAGGGGTCTAGTGGTAATCATCCTTATATATGCTGGGAGGCAGCTGAACAGTCTTGGGCCCCTGACACTTATTGTGTTGTCTCCTAGTGTACTCGTGGCGCCCCTGCTTTTCACTGGGGGAATGTTGCATCTCCTGCATATTATGGACTTTCAAATTACTATGTATTTTTCTTCAGCTATTTGAAATAAAATTTATTAATAATATTATTATTATTATTATTATTATTATTATTATTATTATTATTATTATTATTATTATTATTATTATATATAACATATTTCCACTGGGATCCATGTAATACCTAATTATTAGCTGCAGTAAAAATCGCTCATGATTATTAACAAAAAAATATAATAAGTTGAGAACAGTAGGACCCCGTATCCGCGGGTCCGGTATCTGCGGTTTCAGTTATCCACGGTATACAGTGGCCCGAAAATAACCCTTAATTTTGCTTTATAATGGGGTCAGAGTGCAGAAGTAGTGAACCTACTTCTTGTTAGGTGAACAGAAGCAGCTAGTGGAAGGAAGCATGTCTACATTCTCCACCAGCCCCGAGATTGTTCCCAGCACCATAGCTTATACACTGAGAGCATTTTGCCGGACTGCTGTCCAGTGGTTACCGAAATCAGATAGAACATCTATGTCAAATCAGGTAACATCAACACTGTCCTACTGCCATGGGTAACTTGGTAGTTCCTACCTTTAGTGGGTAGGAACTGCCCACTAAGGGGGTTGTGTTGCAGAGGTGTGAGCACAGCTCACACCTCTGCAACACAATTGTCCTCACAAAGATTTGTTAAGTTATACCATGAATTAAGATCCTGGACTTCACCTTACGAAATAGACAAAGCAAATGCGATAGTAATTATGGACAAGGTAGATTATAGGGAGGAAAATAACACGTTATTAGAAGACAGGGGAACTAACGTGCCCCAAAGTCCCTTTCGCCCAGAGAACCTTATTAAATCACAACCTTAGCTTCGCTATGGTGCCAAGCATGTTGTTGCCCTAGGTGACACTGATGCCTTGGTCACACGCCACTCTCTTCCACAAATTATGCTCGTTGATGGCACTTTCCACTGACCTGCTGGTACTGCCATTGTTGTCAGACTGATGCTTCAGCACTTGGCTCCTACCCTTCAAACTGAACTATTTGCCATACTCATTACACTCTAATGCATCCATGTATATAAGGTTGACAATTCAGTTGTAACTGGTTGTTTATCATCCATAAATGCTCTTAATTACATGAGTGTCAGTTGTGGCATGCTTGTGTCAGAAGCCAGACACAGGTATGGTAGGGTTGTGGACAGTGGAGTCACAGTACACCTAGAGTTTACCTGGAGGGTGTTGCGGGGGTCACCGCCCCCGAGGCCTGGTCCGTGACCAGGCCTCGCGGTGGATCAGGACCTGATCAACCAAGCTGTTACACCTGTGGATTCCATCTCACATTGGTCTTCAAAAGCTGATAGAACTAATAAACTGGTAAAGACGTATATATGCCTTCAAGGAGGAAGTAGATTACAAACATGGAATGTCATGACTCCCAGCCAAGTGGTTTACGCACTGGCCTGGAGTTTTTACGCCATGGGTTGAAACCCCACCCGTTCCGTGGTTTATGGAGTGTCAGCAGTTTGAGAACTGTAATACAAAAAAGAACTTCATTGACTTGAGACTGAGGAAGACTGACAGCAGTCAGTCCATCTGTCATCATTCTATCATGCAGGGGAGCCACATGTCTATCATGCAGGGGAGCCACATGTCTATCATGCAGGAGGAGCCACATGTCTATCATGCAGGAGGAGCCACATGTCTATCATGCAGGAGGAGCCACATGTCTATCATGCAGGAGGAGTCACATGTCTATCATGCAGGAGGAGCCACATGTCTATCATGCAGGAGGAGCCACATGTCTATCATGCAGGAGGAGCCACATGTCTATCATGCAGGAGGAGCCACATGTCTATCATGCAGGAGGAGCCACATGTCTATCATGCAGGAGGAGCCACATGTCTATCATGCAGGGGAGCACATGTCTATCATGCAGGGGAGCCACATGTCTATCATGGCCATGTCTATCTGAGGGAGCCACATGTCTATCATGCAGGAGGAGCCACATGTCTATCATGCAGGAGGAGCCACATGTCTATCATGCAGGGGAGCCACATGTCTATCATGCAGGAGGAGCCACATGTCTATCATGCAGGAGGAGCCACATGTCTATCATGCAGGAGGAGCCACATGTCTATCATGCAGGAGGAGCCACATGTCTATCATGCAGGAGCCCATGTCTATCATGCCCTAATTATGGAGCAAAATGATCTACTCTGCACCGAGCCAGCTGGGGCTGCATCTCCAGGCTGGGTCACCAGCATCTCGGCTGGGTCCAGCATCTACAGTGGGCACCAGCATCTCCGGCTGGGTCACCCGCATCTCCAGTCTAGTCAAGCAGGCTGGGTCACAGCATCTCAGCTGGGTCCACCTGGTCATCTCCGGCATGGGTCACCAGCATCTCAGCTGGGTCACGCAGCATCTCCACTGGGTCACAGCATCTCAGCTGGGTCACCAGCATTCTCCGCATGGTCACAGCATCTCAAGCTGGGTCACAGTCTGGTCACAGCATCTCCAACTGGTCACAGCATCTCCAGCTGGGTCACCAGCATCTCCACTGGGTCACCAGCATCTCCGCTGGGTCCCAGCATCTCCGCTGGGTCACCAGCATCTCCGGCTGGGTCACCAGCATCTCCAACTGGGTCACCAGCATCTCCAGCTGGGTCACCAGCATCTCCAAGCTGGGTCACCAGCATCTCCGGCTGGGTCACCAGCATCTCCAGCTGGGTCACCAGCATCTCCAGCTGGGTCACCAGCATCTCCAGCTGGGTCACCAGCATCTCCAGCTGGGTCACCAGCATCTCCAACTGGGTCACCAGCATCTCCAGCTGGGTCACCCACTCAGCTGGTCACCAGCATCTCCAACTGGGTCACCAGCATCTCCAACTGGGTCACCAGCATCTCCAGCTGGGTCACCAGCATCTCCAGCTGGGTCACCAGCATCTCCAACTGGGTCACCAGCATCTCAGCTGGGTCACCAGCATCTCGCTGGGTCACCAGCATCTCCAGCTGGGTCACCAGCATCTCCAACTGGGTCACCAGCATCTCCAACTGGGTCACCAGCATCTCCAACTGGGTCACCAGCATCTCCAGCTGGGTCACCAGCATCTCCAACTGGGTCACCAGCATCTCCAGCTGGGTCACCAGCATCTCCAGCTGGGTCACCAGCATCTCCAGCTGGGTCACCAGCATCTCCAGCTGGGTCACCAGCATCTCCGTGTGGTACCAGATCCAACGGTCACCAGCATCTCCAACTGGGTCACCAGCATCTCCAACTGGGTCACCAGCATCTCCAGCTGGGTCACCAGCATCTCCAGCTGGGTCACCAGCATCTCCAGCTGGGTCATCAACATCTCCAACTGGGTCACCAGCATCTCCAACTGGGTCACCAGCATCTCCGGCTGGGTCACCAGCATCTCCAGCTGGGTCACCAGCATCTCCAACTGGGTCACCAGCATCTCCAGCTGGGTCACCAGCATCTCCAGCTGGGTCACCAGCATCTCCAACTGGGTCACCAGCATCTCCAGCTGGGTCACTCAGCATTCTCCAATGCTGGGTCACCAGCATCTCCAGCTGGGTCACCAGCATCTCCGGTCCACTCGGGTCACCAGCATCTCCAGCTGGGTCACCAGCATCTCCGGCTGGGTCACCAGCATCTCCAGCTGGGTCACCAGCATCTCCAACTGGGTCACCAGCATCTCCAGCTGGGTCACCAGCATCTCCAACTGGGTCACCAGCATCTCCAGCTGGGTCACCAGCATCTCCGACTGGGTCACCAGCATCTCCGGCTGGGTCACCAGCATCTCCAACTGGGTCACCAGCATTCTTCCAGACTGGGTCACCAGCATCTCCAACTGGGTCACCAGCATCTCCAGCTGGGTCACCAGCATCTCCAGCTGGGTCACCAGCATCTCCAACTGGGTCACCAGCATCTCCAGCTGGGTCACCAGCATCTCCAGCTGGGTCACCAGCATCTCCAGCTGGGTCACCAGCATCTCCAACTGGGTCACCAGCATCTCCAGCTGGATCACCAGCATCTCCAACTGGGTCACCAGCATCTCCAGCTGGGTCACCAGCATCTCCGGCTGGGTCACCAGCATCTCCGACTGGGTCACCAGCATCTCCAACTGGGTCACCAGCATCTCCAGCTGGGTCACCAGCATCTCCAGCTGGGTCACCAGCATCTCCAGCTGGGTCACCAGCATCTCCAGCTGGGTCACCAGCATCTCCAGCTGGGTCACCAGCATCTCCAGCTGGGTCACCAGCATCTCCGGCTGGGTCACCAGCATCTCCAGCTGGGTCACCAGCATCTCAACTGGGTACCAGTATCTCGCTGGGTCACCAGATCTCCACTGGGTACCAGCATCTCCAGCTGGTCACAGTATCTCCAGGCTGGGTTACCAGTATCCCTGGCTGGTTACAGTATCCCTGGCTGGGTTACTAGTATCTCCTGGCTGGGTTACTAGTATCTCTGGCTGGGTACCAGTATCCAGCTGGGTTACCAGTATCTCCGCTGGGTACCAGTATCTCCAGCTGGGTTACCAGATCTCCAGCTGGGTCTAGCATATCCTTACTGGGTTACCAGTATCCTTGCTGGGTTACTAGTATCCTGGCTGGGTTACTAGTATCTCCGCTGGGTTACAGTATCTCCTGGCTGGGTTACCAGTATCCTGGCTGGTTACCAGTATCTCCTCTGGGTTACCAGTATTCCTGACTGGTTACCAGTATCCTGGCTGGGTTACCAGTATCCCTGACTGAGTTACCAGATCTCGCTGGGTTACCAGCATCCCTGGCTGGTTACCAGTATCCCTAGCTGGGTTACCAGTATCCTGACTGGGTTACCAGTATCTCCCGAGCTGGGTCACTCGCTATCCCGCTGGGTTACCATATCCCTGGCTGGGTTACCAGTATCTCCCGCTGGGTTACCAGTATCTCCTGCTGGGTTACCAGTATCTCCTGGCTGGGTTACCAGTATCTTTGGCTGGTTACCATATCCTGCTGGGTTACTAGTATCCCTGCTGGTTACCAGTATCCTCTGGGTTACAGTATTTTGGTTACTAGTATCCTGGCTGGGTTACCAGTATCCCTGGCTGGGTTACTAGTATCCTGCTGGGTTACCAGTATCCTGGCTGGGTTACCAGTATCCTGGCTGGGTTACAGTATCCTGGCTGGGTTACCAGTATCCTGGCTGGGTTACCAGTATCCCTGCTGGGTTATCAGTATCTCTGGCTGGGTTACCAGTATCTCGCTGGGTTACCAGTATCTCTGGCTGGGTTACCAGTATCTCTTGGCTGGGTTACCAGTATCCTGGCTGGGTTACAGTATCCTGGCTGGGTTACCAGTATCCTGGCTGGGTTACCAGTATCTCTGGCTGGGTTACCAGTATCCTGGCTGGGTTACAGTATCTCTGGTGTTACCAGTATCTCTGGCTGGGTTACCAGTATCCCTGACTGAGTTACCAGTATCTCTGGCTGGGTTACCAGTATCCCTGGCTGGGTTACCAGTATCCCTGGCTGGGTTACCAGTATCCCTGACTGGGTTACCAGTATCTCTGGCTGGGTTACCAGTATCCCTGGCTGGGTTACCAGTATCCTGGCTGGGTTACCAGTATCTCTGGCTGGGTTACCAGTATCTCTGGCTGGGTTACCAGTATCTCTGGCTGGGTTACCAGTATCTCTGGCTGGGTTACCAGTATCTCTGGCAGTGTTACCAGTATCTCTGGCTGGGTTACCAGTATCTCCGGCTGGGTTACCAGTATCTCTGGCTGGGTTACCAGTATCTCTGGCAGTGTTACCAGTATCTCTGGCTGGGTTACCAGTATCTCTGGCAGGTTAAATCACCATCACCAGATGATGTTGACCAAATGAAATGTAAACTTTGTCAGATGGACAACTGTCACACCTTGCGTCATGTGCGTCACGCTTTGCGTCATGTGCGTCACACCTTGCGACATCATGTGCTGGAATGCGATAAAATTAATAAAGTCAGAGACAACTCACAGTGGTATATTAAAAACCATTCTGGAAAAATACCCTGACTTTGTCCACTGTAAATAAAACATTACCACTTAAACCAAAGTCTGTTAAACCAGCATAAGTAACTCAGTACCACATATAAACCGCACTGTAATGTTATTGTGACTGAATTTATGTCCATAACACCACACCCACTCAACCACACCCATTCAACCACACTCACTCAGCCACACCCACTCAACCACACCCACTCCACTACACCCACTTAGCCACACCCACTCAATCACACCCACTCAAACACACCCACTCATTCACACAAACTCATCCACACCCACTCAACCACACTCACTCAGTCACACCGACTCAATTACACCCACTCAACCACACCCACTCAATCACATCCACTCAACCACATCCACTCAACCACAGCCACTCAGCCATACCCACTCAATACACAACCTCATACATTCAACCATACCCACTCAATACACAACCACACCCACTCAACCACACCCATTCAGCCACACCCACTCAGCCACACCCACTCATTGCACAACCACACCCACTCAATACACAACTACACCTACTCAACCACTCCCACTCAATACACAACCACACCCACTCAATACACAAAGACACCTACTCAACCACACCCACTCAATACACAACAACACCCACTCAACCACACCCACTCAATACACAACCACCCCTACTCAACCACACCCACTCAACCACACCCACTCAACCACACCCACTCAATACACAACCACCCCTACTCATCCACACCCACTCAATACACAACCACGCCCACACAGCAACACCCACTCAATACACAACCACACTTACTCAACCACACCCACTCAACAACACCAACTCAATACACAACCACACCCACTTAGCACAACCACGCTCACTCAACCCACAACAACACCCACTCAACATAACCACACCCACTCAACACACAACCACACCCACTCAACACACAACCACACCCACTCAGCCACACCCACTTAATACACAACCACATACATTCAACCATACCCACTCAATACACAACCACAACCACTCAACCACACACATTCAGCCACACCCACTCAGCCACACCCACTCAATACACAACCACACCCACTCAATACACAACCACACCTACTCAACCACACCCACTCAATACACAACCACACCCACTCAATACACAACCACACCCACTCAATACACAACCACACCCACTCAATACACAACCACACCTACTCAACCACACCCACTCAATACACAGACACACCCACTCAACAACACCCACTCAATACACAACCACACCCACTTAGCACAACAAACCACTCAACCCACAACCACACCCACTCAACACAACCACACCCACTCAACCACAATCACACCCACTCAACACACAATCACACCCACTCAACACACAAGCACACCTACTCAACACAACCACACCCACTCAACACACAACCACACCCATTCAACCACACAACCACTCAACCACACCCACTCAACCACACAACCACTCAACCACACCCACTCAACCCACAACCACTCAACCACACCCACTCAACCCACAACCACTCAACACAACCACACCCACTCAACCACCAACCACAACACACCACTCAACCACACAATCACATACACAACCAACTCAACCACTAACACACAACACTCAAACACAAACACACCCTCAATCACAACCACACCCACTCAACACACACACCAACACACACCACTCAAACACAACCACACCTACTAACCACACCCAATCACACACACCACTCACACACACCACCACACAACCACACACCACACACAACAACACTCACCACCCACAACCACACCCACTCAACAACACCCACTCAACACACAACACACCCACTAACACACACAACCCACCAACACACAACCACACACACCAACACAACCACACCCAACTCACAACCACAACACACCACACAACCACACAACCACACAACCACACAACCACACCCAACCACAACCACACAACCACTCAACCACACCCACTCAACCACACAACCACACAACCACACCCACTCAACCCACAACCACTCAACCACAACCACACCACACCAACCACAACCACACAACCACAACACTAACACACAACCACCAACCACTTAACACACAACCACTCAAACACAACTACACAACCACTCAACCACTTAACTACACAACCACTCAACCACACAACTACACAACACTCAACCACTTAACTACCAATCACTCAACCACACAACCACACAACCACACAACCACACAACCACACAACCACACAACCACACAACCACACAACCACACAACCACACAACCACACAACCACACAACCACACAACCACACAACCACACAACCACACAACCACACAACCACACAACCACACAACCACACAACCACACCCACTCAAAACATCGTCATTGTCTCAGGCTGACATATTCCTCTTGATTATCTTGCCTCTTCCCCCCTCCTCTTTTTCTTCCCTCTCTCCCCCTCTTCCTCCTCCTCCTCCTCTTCCCCCTCCTCACCTTCCTCCTCCTACCCCCTTCCCCGCTGACAGTGTACACCTGTCTTCAGTTCAAAGGCGGCTGACTAACGCTGACACCGGTACAATCTTATCACTGGAAATAAATAAAGTTGTGATGATATCCCGCTGACGCTGTCAGCCTTCACCTGTGTACGTGTTCAAGTGGTGAGTGCCTGTGTACGTGTTCCACTGGTGAGTGTCTGTGTACGTGTTCCACTGGTGAGTACCTGTGTACGTATTCCAGTGATGAGTACCCGAGTACGTGTTCCACTGGTGAGTACCTGCGTACGTTTTCCAGTGGTGAGTACCTGTGTACGTGTTCCGCTGGTGAGTACCTGTGTACGTGTTCCACTGGTGAGCACATGTGTACGTGTTCCAGTGGTGAGTACCTATGTACGTGTTCCAGTGGTGAGTACCTGTGTACGTGTTCCACTGGTGAGTACCTATGTACGTGTTCTACTGGTGAGTACCTGTGTACTTGTTCCCTGGTGAATACCTATGTACGTGTTTCATTCGTGAGCACCTGTGTACGTGTTCCACTCGTGAACACCTGTGTACGTGTTCCAGTGGTAAGTACCTGTGTACGTTGGAAATAAATGGTATAAAATACCGACACAATGGAAAAATAAACACATAAGCAGTATAATGTGATCCTATATTGACAACGTTTCGCCCACACAGTGGGCTTTATCGAGTCACAAACAGATCTACCTGGATAAAAGATACAGGAGTATATATAGGATTTAGTCAGGTGGAGAATGCTGCATGTGACAGTCTTCAAAGTAGTGTGAAAGTTACAACATGCAGCATTCTCCACCTGACCCAGCATTCTCCACCTGACCCAGCATTCTCCACCTGACCCAGCATTCTCCACCTGACCCAGCATTCTCCACCTGACCCAGCATTCTCCACCTGACCCAGCATTCTCCACCTGACCCAGCATTCTCCACCTGACCCAGCATTCTCCACCTGACCCAGCATTCTCCACCTGACCCAGCATTCTCCACCTGACCCAGCATTCTCCACCTGGACCCAGCATTCTCCACCTGACCCAGCATTCTCCACCTGACCCAGCATTCTCCACCTGACCCAGCATTCTCCACCTGACCCAGCATTACTGACCACATTCCACCTGACCCAGCATTCTCCACCTGACCCAGCATTCTCCACCTGACTAAATCCTATATATACTCCTGTATCTTTTATCCAGGTAGATCTGTCTGTGACTCGATAAAGCCCACTGCGTGGGCGAAACGTTGTCAATAAAGGATCACATTATACTGCTTATGTGTTTATTTTTCCACCTGTGTACGTGTTCCACTGGTGAGTACCTGTGTACGTGTTCCACTGGTGAGCACCTGTGTACGTGTTCCAATGATGAGTACCTGTGTGCGTGTTCCAATGATGAGTACCTGTGTACATGTTCCGCTGGTGAGTACCTGTGTACGTGTGTACGTGTTTCACTTGTGAATACATGTGTACGTGCTCTACTGGTGAGTACCTATGTATGTGTTCCACAGATAAGTACGTATGTCCGTGTTCCATTGGTAAGTACCTGTGTACGTGTTCCACTTGTGAGTACCTCTGTACGTGTGTACGTGTTCCACTGGTGAGTACCTCTGTACCTGTGTACGTGTTCCACTTGTAAGCACCTGTGTACGTGTGTACGTATTCCACTGATGAATATCTCTGTATGTGTGTACGTATTCCACTGGTGAGTACCTGTGTATGTGTGTCCGTGTTCCACTGATGAGTATACGTGTTCCACTCGTGAGTACCTGTGTACGTGTTCCACTCGTGAGTACCTGTGTACGTGTTCCACTCGTGAATAACTGTGTACGTGTTCTACTCGTGAGTACCTGTGTACGTGTTCCATTGGGCCAGGGTTCACGAACATGCTATTAACGAAGCCGGTGATTAACAAACATGCTATTAACGAAGCCAGGGTCACGAAGATGCGTGATAACGAGGCTGGGGTTCACAGTGAGAGAGCCAGGTGTTCGTTTGAACCAATCACTTGACTAATGACGGTCTGGCCACCCACCTTCCAGCCGGCCAGCCGGATAGTCTTGGAAAGGAGGATGGATGGTCGTGTGGTTGAGAGGGAGGAGGGGGGAAGATGGGTGAGGAGGAGGGGAAGGAGGAGGGAGATGGGAGGGGAAGGGAACGGTAGTCACAAGAGAATGTTCTTAATTGGTACAGTGAAAGGGGGGGGGGTTGTCGTTAGAACGGCTGGCTGGTCCACCAGGCAAAGGGCCAGCAGCTGGTCCAGCTCCCGGATCGGTTGGTCCAGGTCGCGACTTGGCTGGTCCGTGCTTCTAACTGGCCGGTCCAGGCTTACACCCGACAAATCCAAGCCCAGGGGAGACCGGTCCAAGTCTCGGGGCGACCAGTCCAAGTCTCGGGGAGACCGGTCCAGGTCTCCCCGAGACATGAACCGGTCTCCCGGGGTCTCTCCCTGGCCCTGGACCCTCCCTCCCTTTTTCCCTCCCTCGTTTCATCCCTCCCTTCTTCCCTCCATCCTTCCCTCCCTCCCTTCTCCCCTCCCTCATTGTTTCCCTCCCTCCCTTCTTCCCTCTCTCCCTCCTTCCCTCTCTCCCTCTTCCCTCTCTCCTTCCCTTTCCCTTTCTCTGCCTCCCTCCCTTCTTCCCTCCCTCCCTCATTCCCTCCCTCCCTCCCTCCTTCCCTTTCTCCCTCCCTCCTTCCCTCCCTCCCTCCCTCACTCCTTCCTTCCATCCCTCCCTCCCTCCCTCAAGCATGCGTGGGGGAGGTGGGGGTTGTAATGCAGGTCATTAAGACTGGAATCTGGCTATATTGACCTCCCATTAATTGATCAACATTAGCATATAGATGGAGTTATGATGCTTTAAGAAGGAGGGAGGGAGGGGAGGGAGGGAGGGAGAGGGAAGATTGACGAGGGAGTGAGGGGAAATAGAACTGGAGGGAGGGGAGGCAAAGATACGTTCATCTGTCACTATCCTGGTACCTGTGTCACTATCTTGGTACCTGTGTCACTATCCTGGTGCCTGTGTCACTATCCTGGTACCTGTGTCACTATCCTGGTACTTGTGTCACTATCCTGGTACTTGTGTCACTATCCTGGTACTTGTGTCACTATCCTGGTACTTGTGTCACTATCCTGGCACCTGTATCGTTCCTCTGGCATTCCACAGGAACCTGACAAATCACTATCTAGTCTCTTCAACAAATCACAACAAACAGGTACTGTACCAGGTAAATGGAAAATGGTAAATGTGACACCATTTACAAAGGTGGAGACTTGTCCTTAGCTTTAGATTATAGACCAATCAGCTTATCTGGAGTATACCTGGAGAGGGTTTCGGGGGTCAATAACGATAGAGATACCCAGATATTACACATGTGTCAAATCTTCATCAATCTCAGCACTGTTTTACAAAGGGACATTCTTGCCTTACAAATTTAGCAACCTTCACTAAGGTATTAGAGGCAGGAGGCAAAGGTAAGGAATATAATGTTGTATATATGGACCTCATTAAGGTCTTTGATAAAGTTCCACACAGGAGACTGTTGAAGAAAGTAGCAGCACATGGTATAGGATGACCCATTATCTCCTGGATCGAAGCATGGCTGACCGATAGGCAATAGAATTTGCATAAATGAGGAGAAAACAGAATGGGAACCAAGTGGTGTGCCACAAGGGACAGTGTTGGAACCCATGTTCACAATTTACATAAACGACACAGATGAGAGGAAGAACAGAGACGTGAGTATTGCTGTTGACAGATACTTTTTGATGATAACACTAGAGCGCTACAGGATGACCCTGATAGGTTGATGTTGTGGTCAGAGACGCTGTACGACCCTTGTGGGTTAGCGCTTAGTTCTGGCTGTAATAATAATACTGTGGTCGGAGATGTGACATATGCATATCAATGTAAACAAACGCAAGGTTCAATGTAAACAAACGCAAGGTTCAATGTAAACAAACGCAAGGTTCAATGTAAACAAACGCAAGGTTCAATGTAAACAAACGCAAGGTTCAATGTAAATTAACTCAAGGTTCAATGTAAACAAACGCAAGGTTCTAGTCCTGGGAAAAGTTAGTGTAACATCTTTATTATGGAGCCCAAACCCATGGTGTGGGCGGCAGTCAGAGGATTACAGAGGTACATAATGGGTCCAGGAATTGTGCCACAAAGTTCTGATAGGTGAACAAGTTACAAAGATAATGAACAATTTACTGGGAAGAGAATATAACTGAAGCACTTATAAGATACATAATGTAGATCTTACTCAAAGTTAATGAGAAAAAGATTTAGGAGTTCTCATTAGGAGAAATTTAAAACCAAAACAAGAGTGAATAAGTGTTGGCAATAAAGCTAATATAATTCTTTGCTTTATATCAAGAAGTATAAATAACAGGAGTCCTCAGGTTATACTTCAGCTTTATATATCCTTGGTAAGTCCTCATTTAGTTCTGGTCTCCATATTACAGGATAGACACAAATATGTTTATTCCGTTATACTATCTAAATTATTTGTTTTTCTTTTGGGTGGTAGTTGTAGAAAGTAACTGCGCAGGGTGGTAGTGATGAGGGTGGTAGTACCCTGGCAGGCAGCAGGTACCAGACCCCTGCTAAGGTTATCACTTGCTGACCCACTGATAGCAGGGAACATCTTTCTCTCTGTCCACCTCTCTCCACCCCCCATCAACCTCCCTATTTCCTCTCCCCCCCATCTCCCCCTTCACCACCCTCCATCTCATCTCTTAATTAAACGCTCACAACATCGCCTCCGTTATCACCAGTAAATCACCCTCACCTCCCTCTTGGCTAGGTGTCAACTCTTACTACACTCTTTTCTGTACCTCAGTATACAATACTGACTAGATAAATAAGAACATCTGCAACACTTGGAGACGTTTCGCCCACCAGTGGCCTTGTCAGTCCAGTACGGAGAGTAATACTCGAGACGGTGGACGACGTTAAGTGGTAGCTATGAGGTGATTCAGTCCCTCGGTCTTGATAATTCTGTCGGAGACGATGGAAGACGTGAAGTGATCAGTCCCTCAGTCTTACTAGCAAGTGTTCGGTCCAGCCAGTGGAAGGTCTCGGTCAGATGACCAGAAGCTCCGCCTGTGGGTCATCATATGACTGAGACCCGCGTCAGGAAACACTTGTCCTCTTTCCTGACGAACGTTGTGCCTTTCAGCTGCACATGAAGCTTCTCCTGTAGAACACAAGTGATGCGCAAGTGTTGGACATTTGTGTTACTCCTGAACAACATTGATGGAGGAAATGATGTTGACAAACGAAGGAGAGAGAACTTACCAAATAGAAGACAGGTATTGCTGAGAATGGTATAAAATACCAAGTTGAAGATTAAGAAACATGTGCAGTAGTTTGGTATATTTATTGATGAAACGTTTCGGCCACACAGTAGACTTCTTCAGTCAAATACAGAGGGAGCAGGTGTAGTAGTGAAGCGAAGATGATGTTGACTTGGTTCTTGCCAGCAGGGAATCGCTAATTAATAATCTTGGGGTTAATGATGAGCTTGGAGAAAGTGATCACAAATCACTTAGTTTTAATATATCATGGAATTACCCTAATAATGGCAATCAAGTCTCTGTCCCTGACTTCCGCTTGGCTGATTTCATAGGACTGAGAAGTTACCTGGGTGGGTTGAACTGGAATGACCTGACAATGGGTCAGGTAGGTGGTGATGGTTGCCGATATGACGTTTTCCAGAGCATAGTTTAGCTGCTCAGACAACTTATGTTCCAAATAGGGAAATCAAATCAAAGCAAAAATGATCCTAAATGGATAAATAATACATTAAAGCATCTCAATGGTCAAAAGAGAGGCATTTGTAGGCGAAACAAAAGAGGAGAGGGGCAGTTAAGAAAACAATATATTCAGTTAAAGAGAGAAATAAAACAGGGAATAAGAAAAGCAAAGAGAGATTATGAGGTTAAATTTGCAAGGGAATCGAAGACTAACCCAAAAGGATTCTTTCAGGTATACAGAAGTAAGATTAGGGACAAGATAGGCCCACTCAAAAGTTACTCAGGTCGGCTCACCGACAGTGATAAGGAAATGTATAGAATTTTTAACACTTACTTCCTCTCAGTTTTTACACAGGAAGATACTAGCGATATTCCGGAAATAATAAATTATGTAGAACTGGATGATAATAAACTATGCACGTTTAGGGTCATAGGTGACATGGTCCTCAGACAAATAGATAAATTAAAACCTAACAAATCCCCAGGCCCTGATGAACTGTACGCAAGGGTTCTAAAGGAATATAAAGAGGAACTTAGCAAACCTTTGGCTAATCTTTTCAACATATCACTACAAACTGGCATAGTGCCAGATAAGCGGAAAATGGCGAATGTGATACCTATTTTCAAAGCAGGTGACAGGTCCTTAGCTTCGAACTATAGACCAATAAGCCTAACCTCCATAGTGGGAAAATTTATGGAATCAATAATTGCCGAAGTAAGTCATAGCCATCCTGAAAGGCACAAATTGATTAATGAATCTCAGCATGGTTTTACAAAAGGGCGTTCATACCTTACGAATTTATTAAATTTTTTCACTAAGGTGTTTGAGGAGGTAGATCATGGTAATGAATATGATATTGTGTATATGGACTTCAGTAAGGCTTTTGATAGAGTCCCACATCAGAGACTATTGAGAAAAATTAAGGCACACGGAATAGGAGGAGAATTTTTTTCCTGGATAGAGGCATGGTTGACAAATAGGCAGCAGAGAGTTTGCATAAATGAGGAGAAATCAGAGAAGGGAAGCGTCACGAGCGGTGTTCCACAGGGGTCAGTGATGGGCCCCTTGTTGTTCACAATCTACATAAACGACATAGATGAGGGAATAAATAGCGACATAAGCAACTTCGCTGATGACACCAAAATAGGCCGTCCAATTCATTCTGACGGACATTAGGGCACTCCAGGATGATTTGAGTAGACTGATGCAGTGGTCGGAGAAGTGGCAGATGCATTTTTAAAATAGACAAATGCAAAAACTAAACTTGGACAGGAAAAAAACCATGCCACATATAAACTAAAAATGTATATCTTAATACTTTGATTGAGAAAAAAATTTAGGGGTTCTGGTTAGTATAATGGGATAATCCTTTATCTGCCTCAGTGCTGGAGGGAATGATGATCCCAACGAGAAAAAGGGGTTTAGTTAGTAGGTATAAGGGCAATAGACATCATTAGGAAGAAG
>WNWK01026086.1:0-27806 GCA_009830355.1 Cherax destructor
CCACAGCACCAGAGGTGGACGGCTGTGGGTCGTCGGGGTTTCCTCACTTATACCGGTATTAGGTCACTATTTTCGGTCACAACCGCCTCAAAACCTTGAAAGTCACCTTCACTAACACCCCATCACTGTTAGAACTGTCACTGATGAATAAAAGTGTCCCAATTCGCCGAGGGTAAGGTGTTTCTTGCTGCGAGGCATGGTGGAGAAGGTGTACTGAAATGGTGTTCCCACAATGCACCACTGGGTGCCCGATTTTTTCCTACTGCGCACACTGACCACGCAGACCCATTCCCCATCCCTAGGCCTACCAGCTGTTTCCGCTTAATTTGAAGCCGCTAGAATTTACGCGTACTAGTACGGCACCAACCCTGCTCGTAAAACGTACTAGTACGGCACCGACCCGAAAGGGTTAACTGTTCATTTGTCCATTATAATTAGTGCTTTATATTTATTTCTCATTGTTTTCTGTATGTAAAACTATAGTATTTATTCTTTAAAAAAATGAATTTTTGGTGAAATTTTTTTGGGTGGAAACGGATTAATTGTATTTACATTATTTCTTATGGGAAATAGTTTCAAATAACAAATTTTTTGTGTTGAGGCCTAGCTCCTGGAACGGATTAAGACTGTTATTCGTGGGACCACTGTATATACATTTGGACCATTTATGGGTTAAATAGGGAGGTGGAATTACAGGGAAGAGAGAAGGAATATTTTCAAGAGTTGAGTGTTGATAAAGAGAGGGAGGCAGTGATTTCGTGCAATGGACAGGGAGGTGTAATATCTTTTAGGAGTGAAGAAGAGTCAGATGTGAATGTGGGGGAAATATTTAAAGCAGTAGGTAAAATGAAACGGGGAAAAGCAGCTGAGGTAGACGAGGAGACAGAAGCGTTAAAAGTAGTTAGGGAAATAGTTTTGGAGTGATTGGTGCATTTGTTCAATAAATGTATGAAAGGTGGAGAGGTACCTAGGGATTGCCAGAGAGCATGCATTTTTCCTTTGTATAAGGGTAAATGGGGATAAAGGAGAGTAAGAAAGGCTTGTGAATAAGCCTGTTGAGTATCCAAGTAAAGAAAGTGTGTGGTAGAGTTATTATTGAAAGAATTAAGGTTAAGACAGAAAGGAGGATAACAGAGGAACAAGGTTTTAGTGTAGGGGATGTGTAGACCAAGTGTTTACATGGAAGTACAGTAGGGCCCTGCTTTATGGCATTTCGCCTTATGCCATTCTGCTGATAACGGCGATTTCAAATTATGACCAAAACTTGTTATATGGCTCCCCGTCTTTCTAATACGGCTCACCCCACCTGGCTTGTTTCAGTCTCTTTGAGCTCATCTCTATTATGTCTGGAAACTTTCCAAAATTTCAAGTGTTTTAAAGTTATTGCATATTTTATATGTACAGTGGACCCCCGCCTAACGAACACCCCGGAAATCGTACAATTATGTAAGTATAATATTGTAAGTGCTTGTGGAAGTGTATTTTTGGGAGTCTGAAATAGACTAACCTATGTGACATTATTTCTTAAGGAAGTAAATTGTTCGGTAATGGCACTTGAGCAGGCTTCTGGAATGAATTTTGTTCGTTAGGCGGGGTCCACTGTACTCTGATAATTATACTTGTGTACAGTGGACCCCGAGTTTCATAAAACTTCACTCCTGAAGTCTGCTCAAGTGCCATTACGAGAAATTTACTCACTTAAGGAAAAATTTCACGTAGGTTAGTCTATTTCAGACCCCCAAAAATACACTTCCACAAGAACTTACAAAATTATACTTACATAATTGCACGATTTCCGGGGTATTCGTTAACCGAGGGTCCACTGTACCTGTACCTAAATATACTTACACACTGTGCTGGCATGCAGGTACACATTGAAATCACTAAGAGTCTCTACTCTTTGAGCCATATTAATAATAATACATGTAATCTCTTGGGTGCATTAAATGTCGTATGTTACGTTAATGTACAGTGAACCCTCGGTTTTTGTGTTTAATCCGTTCCAGAGGGATCGACTAAAACTGAAATCAACGAAAACTGAAGCCATTTTCCCCATAAGAAATGATGTAAATTCAATTAATCCGTTTCAGACACCCAGGAGTATTAACAAAAAATATTTTTTTAGAGATTAAATGTATAGATTTACATACAGAAAAGAATGACAAATAAATATAAAGCACTAATAACATGTATAAATGAACATTTAATCACACTTACCTTTATTGGCGACTCTTCTTGGTGTATGGAAGATGGAGAGGCGGAGAGAGGGAGGCGAGTTTATTGTTTGGAGGCAGGACAAAATGCTTCAATTTGACACTAATATCAGCTCTATGGCTTATTTATCTATCACAATTCATCTAATATGAGATAATAAACAATATTAATAACATAGAAACATGATACATATTCTAGAATGAATAAAATATGTCATTATGTATGAGAGAAATGGCAGTCGTGTTATTGTTATTGGGTTTATAAGGGCCACTGACCATAAGCTGTAGTGGTGGTTGGCGGCAGCAGAAAGCCACCACTACTATTCACACAAACAATGTACATAATTTATAAATAAGAAATATTTGCATTTTAATTTATCAATAAGAAATATTTACACTTTATTTTATAAATAAGAAATATTCACAATTATATAAATAAGAAATATTTACACTTACCTTGGAGGAGATGTTGGCAGAGGGCAGCTCTGGTCTCAGTGCCCTTATATTCCTCAAACAAACAATGGAGGAGTTAAGTTTTGTGTCGTCATTTTTCTATCGATTAATGGCTGGCTTGTGCTATAGCCTTTATCGACTCCACTTTGATACTTTGCTACGATTTCTTTCTTTAATTCTATGGTGTTCCTCACTTTCTTTACCAAAGGACTGGCACTAGGAGCTTTCTTTGGGCCCATGGTGGCTTATTTAGCATTCAAACACAATAATCAAGGGCCAAAAACAATGGATTGTTAAGAAATGTTTTGTATGAACTCACAGGATAATGTTCACTCAACCAGAAACAATGCTACACTGCCTGAAAATGTGTGTGGGAGGCGGGCTTGCAGGCTTTGTATGTGCGCTGGGCACTGGACAGCTTCCATACCATGAACAAAAACGGAGGTAATATTTCCATGAAAAAAGTGCCTGAAAACTGAAATCACCGAAAACGGAGATACACGATAACGGAGGGTTGACTGTATAGACATTTCCATTAATCCATCTATATTTTTTTTCAAAATTATATAATAAACATGTTACATAACATATAAACATGATACATACACCCACAGTATAAAAATTAACATAAATATGAGATGTGTTTACCAAGTGATCTGTAGGAGTGTCGGAAGAATTATGTTTTCTGTAGTCAAACACCAGTTACTGGGGGATAACTGTAGAAAAATATTCCTTTCATATGCTTTCACTCTATCTATAGCTATTCACGACCCTTGTTGGTTTATCGCTTTTTTTTCTTATGATTATAATACAGTGGACCCTCGGTTAAAGGCCGTAATCCATTCCAAGAACTAGGCCTTTAACCGAAATAATATTCCCCATAAGAATTAATGTAAATACAATTAATCCATTCCAGACAAAAATATTCACAAAAAAACATTTTTTTTTTTAAGATTAACTATAGTTTTACATACACAAAACAATGAGAACTAAGTAAAATGACTAAAGAAATGGATAAATGAACATTTAAATCACTATTACATACCTTTATTGAAGGCAGGAGGAGAGTATTGTTTGGACAGGACAAAATACTCCTTCAACATGATGCTAATATCAACTTTATATGGCTTATTTATCTCTCACAATTCATCTAATATGACATAATAAACAATATAAATAGTACAGAAACCTCATATACACTCTAGAATGAATCAAATGTCATTACATATGTGGCTAGTAGTGGTGGCAGCAGGAATTTGTTTGGAGACAGGACAAGATAGTCCTTCAATGACACTAATATCAACACTTCGGCTTATTTATCTATCACAATTCATCCAATATGGCTTAATAAACAATAATATTAACTTAGAAACATAACATATACTCTAGAATGAATAAAATATGTCTACGAATGTGAGGACTGGTGTAGTGTGTTGGTGTTGTTTGGGTTATAAGGGCCACTGACCATAAGTCGTACATATAGTGGTAGTGGTGGGTGGCAGCATAAGCCCTCAACAATATTCACACTGAAACAATGTACGTAATTTATAAATAAGAAATATTTACACTTTAATTTGTAAATAAGAAATATTTACACTTTATAAATAAGAAATACGTATTTACACTTACCTTGGAGGAGCTGGCAGAGGGCGGCGTTGTTCTCAGTGCCCCTATATAGTACATAAAACAACAATGGAGGAGTTAAGATTTTTGTCATTTTTCTATCTCTTAATCGTTCAACTTACTTGCTACACTGTTAATGCTACACTTTATCGCTGGCTGGCGCTATAGCCTTTATCGACTCACTAAAGAAGGCACATTCTCCCCTCTCAGCCCTTTACCAAAGAGCTGCCACTCTGAACTTTCTTTGGCCCCATGGTGGCTTATTTCACAGTCACAATCAATAAACAAGCACCAAAATGAACGGATGAATGGATGAACATGCAGAGCATTCCTTACTCAATGAGAGAGAGATGCAGGACCCACAAGTAAATGAATTCACAAACACTATGAACAACTGCTTGCTGCTACCAACACTAACAAAACCTACAAAAATCTCCGAGACTAGTATCTCCTTATTACACCACATCTGGACTAACACCATATCCCCTTTAAAACCAGGCATAATCACTGACAACAACACAGACCACTACCCTACCTTTCTCATAACCAGCCTAGGTAAATTACCTCAAGACACTACTAAAGTTACCTTCAGAATACATAACAAGACAGCTGTTAATAACTTTATAACAACTATGATTAACATCGACTGGCATAATGTGATAGAATCATACTCAGATACTGATGAATGTACAGTGGACCCTCGGTTTTCGTTGAAAATTCTTTCCAGAATGCTGTTTGAGTGCCGTTACCAAACAAATTTGTTTCCATAAGGACATGTAAATTAGATTAGTCTTTTCAGACCCCCTAAAATACACTTACAAAAGCACTTACGAAAATACACTTACATAACTGTTTGAGTTTGGAGGTGAACGAAAAGCAAGGGTCCACTGTATTAATAATTTTCTAAAAAAAAAACCACTACCTCTATAACAAACATTGCCCTAAAATAACTAAACAGATCACAGCAGAGAGAGTGAATAGTCCCTGGCTAACATATCAGTAATATGTACTGAAGCTTATTGTATAGTTGTGTAGTGTATTACATTTGTGATCCCTTGTTACTTGTGATGTCAGAGACCCACACCATGTGAGTGCTCGTCAGAGGCCTCGCTCTCACTCCGCACTAGGCGTATATACTGAACAGGTCTGTGGCGCTGGGTACTGCTCCTCTCTTACTAATATATGCTTTACCATCCATCCGTGACTTTCCTTGTGACTACCTTTATCTCCAAGAACCCTCTGACGTAGCACTCACATGGTGCGGGTCTCTGACGTCACAAGTAACAAGGGATCACAAATGTAATACACTACACAACTATACAATAAGCTTCAGTACATATTACTGACAAACACCCAGCATCCTAAAATCCATTAACACAAAGCACCTATATGAAAAACAGTACAGAATGGGTAAAATAACCAGAGACCACTCTAAGCATTACTCGTTACTCCTTACCAGTCTGATAAGGTCAAAAAAATTGTATTATGAGAACAGATTACATAACATAAAGGGTGATATGAAAAAGACCTGGAAAACCCTATATGAAATTCTAGGAACTAAAAAGATATCCAAAAATAAAACAATCAAATTAACTAAATCAGATGAACCCCTACTCTCACCAACTGAGACAGCAAACAGACTCAATGTTTTCTTCTCCACCATAGGAAAGAATCTAGCGAGTAAGATCCCAAGCTCAAACACCCATCCATCAGACTACCTCATGGGCACCTACCCGAATACACTGTTCCTAGCTCCAACCAACCCAACAGAAGTCTCACTCATCATCAACACCTTTAAAAACAAGGCAGGAAATATAAATAACTTACCACCTTTTATGTACAAAAAAGCCTCTCAAGTACTATCACCAATAATTGCAACACTCTTTAACAAATCCATCGAAACCTCCATCTTCCCATCAATTCTTAAAATAGCGAGGGGTCACCCCGATCCACAAAGGAGGAGATCAAGCAGACTCGAATAACTATTGACCAATGTCTAACTTACCTCTGTTCTCTAAAATCTTTGAAAAATTAATTCATAGACAGATCTATTCCTATCTTGTCTCACACAACATACTCAACCCCTGTCAGTTTGGATTTAGGACTAATAAAAGCACAAATGATGCTATAATACACATGCTAGAACTAATATACACCACTCTCGAGAATAAAGAAGTCCCGCTGGGAATCTTCATTGATTTACGTAAAGCTTTTGATTCAGTTGACCATGATTTGCTGCACATTAAATTAACACACTATGGCATAAGGGGGCACTCCCTCAATTACCTAAAGTCATACCTTAGTAACAGAAGCCAATATGTGTATACAAATGGAGCTAACTCTTCCACACAACCAATTACAGTTGGCATCCCGAAAGGAAGTGTCCTTGGCCCACTCCTCTTCCTCATTTACATCAATGACCTACTGAATGCGTCACAACTACTCAAACCCATATTATTTGCAACATATGTCTTCTCTCATCCAAACCCAGTCATACTAGACAACACTTGTTAATACTGAATTGCAGAAAATATCTACCTGGATGATGACTAATAAGCTAACTCTCGATACTGACAAAACCTATTTTCATTCAGTTTGGAAACAGCTACAAATGTTCCACTTAATGCTAAACAGTTCACCCATCACAAGACTCAGAGGGAAAATTCCTAGGGATCCACCTTGACAGTAGCATCAAATTCCAGACACATATACAACAAATTTCCAAGAAAAACTCCAAAACAGTAGGCATACTATCAAAGATACGGTACTATGTTCCACAATCAGCTCTCCTTGCACTGTATCATTCACTCATCTACCCTTATCTCAATTATGGAATTTGTGCATGGGGATCAACAACATTCAATCACCTAAGACCACTAATAACCCAACAAAAAGCTGCAGTCAGGATGATGATAAATTCCCACTCCAGACAACATACTCCACCAATATTCAAAAGTCTAAAACTACTCACCGTCAAGAACATCCATACTTATTATTGTGCCTACTACATTTATAGAACACTGCACTCAAACATAAACCCTCCACTCAAACTTCTCCTCACCAACGTTAACAGGACACTACCATAACACTAGACACAGATCACTGTTTGTGGTACCCCGTGTCCATATCACACTATGCAAAAACTCTATGCACATGAAGGGCCCCAAAATTTGGAATTCATTACCAGTAAATACTAAAGTAACCCAGTCTGAACATCAATTTAAGACTCTTCTCAAAAACCACATACTCACCCTAAACTAAAAACTCAATACAGTGGACCCCCGGTGTTCGTCCATTTTTCGTAAGAGAATACTGTTCAAGTGCCATTACCAACCGAATTTATTCCCTTAAGAAATAATGTAAAGTAGACTAGTCCTTTTAGACCCCCAAAACTACACTTATGAAAGCATTTAAAAAAATAAACTTACATAAAAGGGCGTGTTTTGAGCAGGACGAACACCGGGGGTTCACTGTATGTACTCAATATTTAACTGTACCAAATAATATAATTTAATTATTTACTATTGATATAAACAACCTGCACAATACTTTCAACTTGTCCCAATGTTATATCCCCAGATTGTTAATTTGAGTAAACTTGCTGTGTGCTATAATTAAAACAAACGATCAATTTCTCTAGTAGTATTAAGTAGTCTGTAAGCCATTAAATTTAGTCTGCCCATAATGCCATGGCATGATAGTGGCTCTCTGCACTGCAACTCATTATTGTAATTATATAATCTCAATGTAAACTTGCTAGGAAATAAAAAAAATGAATTTGAATTTGTGGGTGGGGTGGCCAGGAGGGCTACCATACCTCCCACCTGACTTAATACAAATAAATATTTTTCACCTCTCACCCTATATTAGGACCATTAAGACTACAAATATTTTAAGGTAAGTGATGAGTGTACTGTATATGCATTTTATCACTCTAGGGCGCTTTAAGCGTCGTAGTACAATGGTACCTTGAGTTACGAGCTTAATTCATTCCAGACGGCTATTCAAGTGCCGATACCGATGGAATTTTTTCCCATAAGAAATAATGAAAATTAGATTAATCCATTTCAGACCCCCAAAAATACACTTACAAAAGCACCTACAAAAATACACTTACATAATTGTTCGAGTTGGGAGCTGCTCGTAAGTAGAGGTACCACTGTATATTATGTGTAGGTGGGGTGGCCAGGAGGGCTACCATACCTACCACACCTGACTTTACAAAAAATACTACTCACCTCTCACCCTACATTAAGACTACAAATATTTTGAGGTAAATAATGAGTGTACTATGTATGTATTTTACATTTTGTTTTTTAATGCCTAGTTCTATTGCTAACTTAATATATGTTAGTGTAAACTTGTTATCTGGCATTTATATGCATTTATAAGTGGAAAAAATGGCGTTCTGCTTTCCGGCGGTAGCCTGTAACCTAACCTGCCGTATAAGTGGGGCCCTACTGTATATATGTGAACATTACTTGGATAAATTTATTGCATTTATGGATTTAGAAGAGGCATATGATAGGTATTATGTTGGTAGACAGCAACCACCCAGGGAGGTATTATTTTCTTGCCAAATGAGTGTGAACCAGAAACCTGTAATTGTTTTACTCAATGGTGGGATTGCTGGTATCTTTTTCTTTGTTTCACACAAGAAGACAGGTATATCTTGCTACTTCTATTTACATTTAGTTTATACTAACCATGCATGCACATGTATGTGTATACACATTCCATCCGAATTTTATTATCTTGATAGATCTTGTTTTTATATTTTCTTTAATCTCCACATGGAATTGGAGAATAATCCTTCCCCCACAAGCCATGCATGTCGTAAAAGGTGGCAAAAATGCTGGGAGCAAGGGACTGGTAACCCTTTCTTCTGTATAAATTACTGAATTGAAAAAGATCATTTTAAAGTTAGGATGTTTGAATGTGTGTGGATGGTATACAGATGATAAGAGTTGATTGTGAATGTTTATGAATAAAAAGAAGCTGGATGTCATGGCTTTAAGCAAAACAAGGTTGAAGTGAGGAGAAATGGGATTAATTCAGGTGTATATGAGAGAATTAGAGCTAAGGAAGGAGTAGAAGTAATACTGGACGATTAGAGAAGGAAAATGGGAATATAAATGTATAAATTTAAGGATTATGTGGATTAAAATAAAAGTTGGGTGTGAAAAGTGGTTTATACTAAGTGTTTATGCACCTGGGAAAGAGAGGAGTGTAGAGAGATTTAGATGTGGAGTGAGGGATTAGGGAGTTTTGAACTAAGTGAGAAGGTAGTTATTGTTGGAACCCAAATGCTAAAGTGGGAGAAACTATTGTAGGTAAGTTTGGGGTGACAAGAGTTAATGATAAGGGGGACCCATTAATTAATCTTTGTATAGAAGGAGGTGTGGTAATAGGTAATACATAGTTTAAGAAAAAGAGGATAAATAAATACACAAGATATGATGTAAGGCATAATGACAGCATGTTAGGTAAAAGGACACAAGTGCAACTAATGTGACATTTTATTGTGGCAATATTTCGCTCTCCAGGAATTTTATCAAGCCGTTACAAACAATACATGGACACAGAGGGTATATATAGGCTTAGAGTGAGGTGTAATACTAGTGGTAGTAGTAGTAGTAATATTAGTTGTAGTAGTAATACAATATGGTAGAACAATCAACTTGCACATGAGTAAAAGGCTATAAAAGCTACTATTACTACCACTAATATTACACCTCACTCTAAGCCTATATATACCCTCTGTGTCCATGTATTGTTTGTAACGGCTTGACAAAGCTCCTGGAGAGCGAAACGTTGCCACAATAAAATGTCACATTAGTTGCACTTGTGTCCTTTTACCTAACATATTGTCGGTAATTCTACCAACATTAATACATAATGACAGCAGTTTCTTAAGACTATAATAATAATAATCATAATAATCTTTCAGCATGATACAATGTTTGTACAGAGTTAAGTTTTAAGTTAATTTTAAGTCTGCCCAAAATGCCCTGCATACTAGGGGCTTTTGGCATGTACACCTCATGTAATCTCAATAACCAAATGTAATTCTTTGTATCATGTCCAAATAAAAATATTATTATTATTATTATTATTATTATGGGTGACATTTAGGTGATGAAAGGTTGATGGGGAGACTTGTGGTTGTGTGTGTTATAAGAGAGCTAACTGATATATTGCATCATTATTTAGCGAGTGTAAGATGTGGCACAATATCATCAGTGAGTAAAAGAAAAATTAAAGTTTATAAGTCAAAGGAGGAGATAATTCGGGTAAAATATACGTAACTGTTTGGAGAAAGGTGGGCTAGGAATAGTATAGGTAATAAGGAGGAAGCCTCTCTTCTGCTCCTCTCCCCCTCATCCTGATATAATATATCCTGGCACTTTGCATTTTTAACTTAAATTACTTTACTAATTTTTTATTATCCATAAAACCACACACTGCTGAAACCTGAAGAATGACTTGTGATTATTGGAATGGTGTGATAATACTTAGTGATATTGCACTGGTGTATAGTATAGATCATAATTGTATTGCACTGCTGTACAGTATAGATCATAATTGTTTCTGTCAGCTGTTGTTAAATAATGCACTCATGACAGTACATGTATCAGTACAATCATGAACAGTGCACTTGTGAGAGAAGCTGTAGCTCAGTAATGTTACCATAAATGGTGCACTTGATAACATCTATAGGATCATAGTTGTTAAACAATACTCATACAACTGCAGTAATTACAGCATCTATAGTATTATGCAGTAACTAGTGCAACTGCAGTATTAAACTTGGGTCATCTTAAGAATGTTGGTAGCTTCTCTGCCTTCTCTTAATTATTAGTTATGTTTCATTACTAATGCTTTAAATGTTGAGTTTGAAAAGCTAGTAAAAGAAAAAGCTTGTATTTCTTGGAGATTTATGTGCCATGGAAATAACGAGTTGGTGAATTTTCAAAGTATTTTTTCAACTTTCATTATCTGCTGAGGTGCAGTATCTCATGGGATTTTGCTTATTTTGAGGGAGTAATCTCTGGTCTATGTGAAGTTATTGTTGTTGGCACAGTACTGCAATAATAGTGGTTGATATTGAACAAAAAGGCTCTCCTTCCTGCTCTTGATAGCCTGTTGTCTAAGAATTACCACTTTCCTTGATGCTATCAA
This sequence comes from Cherax destructor, assembly GCA_009830355.1. NCBI lineage: Eukaryota > Metazoa > Arthropoda > Malacostraca > Decapoda > Parastacidae > Cherax > Cherax destructor. The sequence goes on from WNWK01026086.1 coordinate 11,472, forward strand.
CTAGCCCTTTCTTCTCTGAAATCTAATAGCAATATTTTCATCCTCTTTTCTGACAAAGGGAATTCAGTGGTTTTCCTTGATTGTGAAGATTACCTCCGCAAAGCTGAAGCCTTGTTCTCTGACTTGCATACTTTCACTCCTCTCGCTTCCAACCCTCTTGATCGCACCAAGAGAACTTTCAACAATAAACTTCGGACTCTCTCTAATCTCTCTCCTCCTGACTTTGACCTTGTTCAACATTTCCATGTTATTTGCCCCCCATCGCCCCGCCCGCCCCTGTCTTATTTCAGTGGTCTTCCTGAAACTCGTAAACCTGATATTCCTCTACATCCCATCATATCCTCCAGAAGTTGTGTGTCTTATTCTCTTTCCTCTTGGCTGGCCAAAACTCTAGCTTCTTTTCTTGGTACTTTTTCCTCCTCACCTCCATTACTCTCAAGACCTCATCGAATGTGTTCACCCTCTCCTGACATGTAAGATGCTTGATGTTGAGTCCCTCTTCACTAATGTCCCTCTTGATGATCTTAATTTTCTTGGTGAAGGCCAGTGAAGGGTTACTTCATCTCCCTATGCCTACTGATGTCTTTCTTGAACTTATTCGCCTTCATGTGAACTCTTAACTCCTTTTCCTTTCAAGGTTAATTTTATTCTCAAACCTTCAGTGTCACAATGGGCTCTCCTCTATCCCCTGTTCTTGGTAACCATTATATGGAATACTTGGAAACTGTTCTCCTTCCTACTGTTGTTGTGTGCCCATCCCTCTGACAGACTCAAAGAACATAAAGAAAGTGTTAGGCTTGCTGACACGAATAATTCACTTTTCTGTCATGTTAGAGATCACAGTTATCCTATTGACTGGTCCTCTGTTAAAACTGTCTACCCTCCCTCTAGCCTTCACAGTTGCAGTCTTGTTGAAGCATATACACAACTTTCATAGTATCAATCTTAGTCTGGTTTTGTCTCTGTAGGTGCCTTCCTTTTCATTACATTGTCAAGTGCTCCAAACTTCAGAACAGAAGTTTGGAGCATTTGGCTAACTGATCCTTCCCCCTCCTCCTCCTCCTCCTCCTCCTCCTCCTCCTCCTCCTCCTCCTCCTCCTCCCCTCCTCCTCCTCCTCCTCCTCCTCCTCCTCCTCATCCTCCTCCTCCCTCCTCCTCCTCCTCCTCCTCCTCCTCCTCCTCCTCCTCCTCCCCCTCCTCCTCCCTCCTCCCTCCTCCTCCCCTCCTCCTCCCTCCTCCTCCTCCTCCTCCCTCCTCCCCCCTCCCCCCTCCCCTCCCTCCCCTCCCTCCCTCCTCCCTCCCTCCTCCTCCCTCCCTCCCTCCTCCTCCCTCCTCCTCCTCCTCCTCCTCCCTCCTCCTCCTCCTCCTCCCTCCTCCTCCTCCTCCCCTCCTCCCCCTCCTCCTCCTCCTCCTCCTCCTCCTCCCCCCCCTCCTCCTCCTCCTCCTCCTCCCTCCTCCTCCCTCCTCCTCCCTCCTCCCTCCCCCCTCCTCCTCCTCCCCCTCCCTCCCTCCTCCCCTCCCCTCCTCCCTCCTCCCTCCCTCCTCCTCCTCCTCCCTCCCCTCCTCCTCCTCCTCCTCCCTCCTCCTCCTCCTCCCTCCTCCTCCTCCCTCCCTCCTCCTCCTCCTCCTCCCTCCCTCCTCCCTCCTCCTCCTCCTCCTCCTCCTCCTCTCCCTCCCTCCTCCTCCTCCTCCTCCTCCTCCTCCTCCTCCTCCTCCTCCTCCCTCCTCCTCCCCCCTCCTCCCCCCTCCCTCCTCCTCCTCCTCCCTCCTCCTCCTCCCCCCTCCTCCTCCCTCCTCCTCCTCCTCCTCCTCCCTCCTCCTCCCTCCCTCCTCCCTCCTCCCTCCTCCTCCTCCTCCCTCCTCCTCCTCCTCCTCCCCCTCCTCCCTCCTCCTCCTCCCTCCTCCCCCCTCCCTCCTCCCTCCCTCCTCCTCCCTCCTCCTCCTCCCTCCCTCCCTCCTCCTCCCTCCTCCTCCTCCCTCCTCCCTCCTCCCCTCCTCCTCCCTCCTCCTCCTCCTCCCCCTCCCCCTCCTCCTCCCTTTCCCCCTTTCCCCCTCCTCCCCTTTCCCCCTCCTCCTCCTCCTCTCCTCCTTTCCCCTTCCTCTTCCTCTTCCTCTTCCTCTTCCTCTTCCTCTTCCCTTCCTCTTCCTCTTCCTCTTTTCCCCTTCCTCCTTTTTCCTCTTTCCCCCTCCTTCCTCTTCCTCCTCCTCCTCTTCCTCCCTCCTCCTCTTCCTCTCCTCCCTCCTCTTTCCCTCCTCCCCCCCCTCTTCCTCCCTCCTCCCTCTTCCTCCTCCTCCTCTTCCTCCTCCTCCTCTTCCCTCCTCCTCCTCTTCCTCCTCCTCCTCTTCCTCCTCCTCTTCCTCCCCCCTCCTCCTCCTCTTCCTCCTCTTCCTCCTCCTCCTCTTCCCTCCTCCTCCTCCTCCTCCTCTTCCTCCCCCCTCCTCCTCCTCCTCCTCCTCCTCCTCCTCCTCCCTCCTCCCTCCTCCCTCCTCCCCCTCCTCCCTCCTCCTCCTCCCCCCTCCTCCTCCTCCTCAAGTGTGTTCTGCCCTTCAGTCTTCCCTTTCCCCTCCCTATTTTTTTTTTGGTCCTACCCCTCGTGGGCCTTAACTCTCCAGCAGTGCTCCCTTTCTTGTCCTTCGACTTACCCCACTTTTATTACTACTACGACTACCACTCCATTACTGCTACTATTGCTATTACCACTGCTGTTGCCTCCCTACTACTTTTTCTTCCTCTCTCTGTCCCGTCCCTGTCCTCCTCGCCTATATACAGGGTGGGCCAAAAGTAGGTTTACAGTTGTTTCACCATTTGTTCATGTTTTCGATTTAATTTATCTAAACCATAATTCCAAACCATTATTCCAAACTAGTATTTCAATACTAAAGCAGTATTGGAAGTGTGAAAATGCCGAGCAGTTGCAGGAATTAAGTGCATACCTACTAAGTGTAAGTCTACTTTTGGCCCACCCTGTGTGCTGGCTTCCTCACTCTTTTGTGTTAGTGTAACTTTGTAAATGTTCCAAGTTGGACTGAAAGGTCTTTAAGCCTTTCACCTGTGTATGGGTTATTTGTGTATGTGTGGTTGATGTTCATTGAAATATATCTCCATATTAGTGATAGGCTATGATCTTAGAAAGTAAATGAACCAGAGCTGACACTTTTAGTATAGAGAAGCACTTTAATATTGTTCTGTAGTGTAATGAAAAATGCTTTACTAATACCTCTTTATATTTTTTGTTCTTATAAATATGGAATGAAGTTTTTTCATTAATTTATTTTGATATGAAATTTATTACTTATTCAAGGAAGTACAGATGGTAAATAGAAGGTTTTTATCTGGAATATTTTGAAAATACTATAGTTCTTTTGTATTTCTTAATTTTACCATTTTCTTCCTGAGTAATGTTTTTATACACATAGGATGGTTTATATTGTGCATTGTTCTCAATTTTCATGTACTTGCAGTTGGTGGCTACCCTCAAAGTGGCTATGCAGAGCTAGATGGTACTCTGCTTCCTCCCAATGGCGAGGACCCTTATCGTAACACACCGTCACCTGGGATGCAGGGGATCCCACAAGATAGATACGGTTAGTGACTTTGCTCTAAGTTTGCAGGCAGTATATTTCTTGCAGAGCTTGTGGATTTCTCAGTTTCTAACAAGTGTCTTGCAAGATTATGTATGTATGGTAATAATTATAACTTCTCTACTACCATGTGTCCATTGACATCTTTAATTTTCATTTCCTCTTTACATAACTTTATACAGTACTACAATTTTTTCACTTTGTGACTGATCCATTGTACTGTTCTCAAAGACATTCATTGAAGCTATATTAATTAAAGATCTACATTTGTTAAAGGTAATTTAAAGTTTGGAGGTGTATTAAGCACAAATTAATGTACGTATTCTTTAAGCAGAGAAAAATATGCAGTAGTTGTAGATTTTGAATATACTCTTAATATATTAATACAGTAATCATATCATGAACATTAACCCGTTAACTGTCCAAACGTAGATCTACGTTCTCACTGCCAGCTCTCCGAAGATTTTGATTTTTTTTAATTAAAGAGGGCAATTTTCTGTGTAATAAGACCTACCCCCAAAAAATTTAGGTTCAGTACTTACTGAGATATAAGACCGCGAAGTTGACGCTGGATGCTCACCTGATGGCAACATGGAGTCCTTCCACTTGCAGAAATGTTGCCAATTTATATAATTGTTATGTTCTGATAATTACAATTTGTAGTAGTTCTTGTGATTTCATAGCCAATCTTTGTTCTGACACTAATATTAGGTACTGAAATAGTACTCAAATAGCTACAAACACACTGACAGGTGAACATTTTCACCTGCCTTGATCACATACTATTGTCTAGAAATATATACAAAGTATTTATAGGTCTCAGCAATGTTTTAGACATGCTGGAGTGTATATGAAACTCCTTGAAGCATGGTGTAAGATGAGTGTCACTCCACTACTGACAGTGCAGCAGTGGAGTGACATTTAATGATCATGCACTGCCTTGGCTTTATTTGTTTTCACTGTTACACATAAACATGTCTGTCTATCTGTCTATCTCTGTCTGTATCTGTCTAGCTCCATCTCTGTTTATCTGTCTTTGTCTTCTGTCTCTCTTCTGCTTGTCTCTCTTTCTGTCTCAGAGAGAGAGCCACTCATTAGCCAACATGTATTACACACACTGCAGAGTTGTCACGTCCTGAACCAGTGAAAATGCGTATTACTTGCCAGTCAGGCTTATTGTGCCTTTTATCTACATGCACAGTATAGCACTTTGTCTGGATTTTTTGGGGTTATCCTAGGTAATTTACACTATGTATAATAACTGTATTTATGTGTACCTGTGAGACAGATACTCACACCGGCCAATAGTCGGGGGTCCACTGTACATCACTAAGTGAGGAGAGGCTGTTTTACACATGTTCCAGAATTGTTTCTCTTTAATTAGGGCATAGGTTATAGGACATTCTGGCAGGATGACACTACCAGTGGTATCAAAATTGAAAAGATGTTGCACATGGGTTATCAAGGTTTTTGATATTTCCTCGACCACTTGTGGCCACATCCATCTCAGAGCCACTAAACTCGGAGTCAGCATCACTTTCCTCTTAAAAGGGGAGTGTTAATACCACATGACATCAGTAAATCCCTGGTGTTTGCCATGCTGTTTGCTCTAGCTGGCGCTCAATTGAACTGGTGCTCCCACACGGTACTAAGTGGTCCCAGATTTTTTAATACTGCCCACACAGTGTGTTAAGACCCATTCTATACTGACCAGGCATCTCAGGCCAATTATGCCAAATTTGGAGGCAGGAAAAATAAAATGTTGATCTACGATTTTAGCGCTAGCGGTAATAACGTAGATCTAGGTTTGGACAGTTAAGGGTTAAGTGTACATTTTTCCTAATAGCCTTTTAAATCATACATTTCTAAACCTCATGCTGTATTAGAATATAAAATTGTTTAGATCCATTGGAATTTCTAGAAGACACTGTAACACTTTGTTGACTGTAGAATATAATGCTTAACTCTTCTTAGGTTTCTTATCATTATTTGTTTTATGTAAGAAATTATTTTGCTTGCATTAATTATTCACTATATTATCATAAGTGCTTATTTACTTAATCTTTTTAACAAGCAGTAGTACTGTATAAAGATTTTGATTTTGATCTCTTAAATGTTGAGGAAATTCTCACTATTCCTTTGCTGCTACTTATAATATCATAAATGTAAATTCATCTTCTTAATGCTAGCTGATGACCCTCAACTTATGGGTAAGTATTATACACAGAGACAGACATCTTAGCAACTATTATTTTTTTTGTTTATTCTGTTTGCATGATAAACTTTCATTAGAATTTATATCTGTGCTGGCTGAGCTGCTTCCATTGTTTTTGTGTGTATTTGGTTATTTATTAACTATTTATCATCCTTGACAAAAATTAGTCATATGATCCTTGAGAAAAATTAGTCATAATACTGTGGCTGGAACAATTAAGAATCACCTCTTAAATTGAAGATGAAACTAGACGATTCTGTCCATTCTGGGCTTGATGGTCCATGACTGATCAGAGCATTGTCTAATGTGTTAGTTGTGAATTCTTCATGCGACCTGTCATGGTATCTTATAAGCTTGGTGTGAAAATGTTGCAGTTGTTTAATTAAGTTCCACCAAATTGTGATATCCAGGTTTCCTGAATCTCTCTCAAGAATTTTAGGAATCCCTGAATTGTGGTTTTAAATTTGTTTTTGTAACTGTTTCATGATTAATGATGTTTTTCATAAATGGGAGAGTGAATGCTTTTCAAGTATTAAACTTAACAGAAAGATTGGAGACAAATTTAACTTTTAAACCAAACTTAGGTACAGTGGACTCTTGAATTTCGTGATTAATCCGTTCCAGAGTGTCTGCTGAAAGTCGAAATTCACAAAAATCGAAACCATTTTCCCCATAAGAAATAATGTAAATCCAATTAATCTGTTCCAGACACCCAAAAGTATTAACAAAAAATAATTTTTTTATAGATTAAATATAGATTTACATTCAGAAAAGAATGAGAAATTAATATAAAGCAATAATAACATCACACTTACCTTTATTGAAGACTTGTTGGTGTATGGAAGATGGGAGGAGGGGAGAGGATGGAGTAGTTTGGAAGGGTAATCCTCTTCCATAAAGACTGGAGGTACCAAGTCCTTATCCGGGGTTACTTCCCTTCTTTGTTTTTTAATGCCACTAGGACCAGATTGAGAGTCACTGGACCCCTGTCGCTCAAAAAATTGTTCCAGAGAGCTTTGTTTCTGGCGTCTCTTTAAAATTTGCCTAAAATGAGAAGGCATTGTCATTGAACGTGTCGCAGACACGACCTTCAACATCTTTGTTAGGGTGATGTTCCTCCACAAATGTTTGCACCCTACTCCACATTGCACAAATCTCCTTAACCCTTTGACTGTCGGAGGCCCCTTTCTTAAACCGTCATTCTATGTCGGGAAATATTCAAAAAAAAAAAAGATTTTTTCCTATCAAAATTTTAAGATTATTTTTCTGATTGTTGAAATCCCCCTAAAAAATTTTGCGATCAGTACTTACGGAGATATAGAGGCGTAAAGTTGGCAAAAAATGAGCCGCGTATGGCAACAGCGGTGAATGTCGCTCACCCAGTAAACTTTAGTTTACTTCCTTTCGTAGGTTTCTTGTTTTTTTCACTTTTATTTTTTTACGTAACTTATGTGGCCTGTGACACCAAAGTAAGGTGCAATGTATATATATATACACTCGTTGTATGCAACACAATAATTGCACAAACATTAGTATCATTATATTGTTTACAAAACTTGTTTACACCAAGCAACAATAAAAATTTTTTTATTACTATTGTTCTATAATATAGATACACATATATAATGACTGGACACTTTCCATCAACTGCAATTAGCACTTCAAAGCTCCAAGCTGTGTGTGTGTGTGTGTGTGTACTCACCTAGTTGTGGTTGCAGGGGTCGAGTCATAGCTCCTGGCCCCGTGTGTGTGTGTGTGTGTGTGTGTGTGTGTGTGGGTGGGGAGACATCTAAATTTGCTGTCAGGGTAAGGCAGCTGTCAAAATGACATATTATACCATTACTCACCAGCCTCACTGCCTGTCAACACAAAAGGGGACCCATGTCTTCTTCCCCACAACATCCTTCCTTTCCTTCATACCTAGCTTCCTTTCTTCCTTCATTCCTTCCTTTCTTCCTTCCTTTCTTACATATTTCCTTCATTCCTTCCTCTCATCTCTTCCTTCCTGCCTTCCTTCATTCCTTCCTTTATTTCTTCCTTTCTTGCTTCTTTTGTTCCTTCCTTCCTCTCTTTCTTTCTTAATTCCTTCTTCCTTTCCTCCTTCCCTACTTCTTCTTTCCTTCCTTCCTCTCATCTCTTCTTTCCTTCCTTCCTTCCTCTCATCTCTTTCTTCCTTCCTTACTTTCTTCCTTCCTTACTTTCTTTCTTCCTTCCTTCCTTCCTTCCTGGTATCCTGGGCATTGCTTTCGGTCACAAACTTCTCAAGAGACACTTCCATCTGTGTTAGATGGCAGGTAAATCTCTTGTTAAATTTGCATATGACTTGCATGTGAGTTTATATATTTATCGACGCTTATTGCTTTGGTAGCACTGAAAGTATGAATTCAAGGATTATGTGGAGTAAAATAGAGGTTGGATGTGAAAAGTGGGTTATAGTAAGTGTTTATGCACCTGGAGAAGAGACATGACCATAACAAATATAAATAATAGACAGAGAATGGAACGAAACAGAATGACCTCAAGAGTGTATAAATCTGTAGTGGAGGGAAGGCGGGGTAGGGGACGGCCTAGGAAAGGTTGGAGGGAGGGGGTAAAAGAGGTTTTGTGTGCGAGGGGCTTGGATTTCCAGCAAGCATGCATGTGCGTATTTGATAGGAGTGAATGGAGACAAATGGTTTTTTACTTGATGTGCTGTTGGAGTGTGAGCAAAGTAACATTTATGAAGGGATTCAGGAAACGGCAGGCCGGACTTGAGTCCTGAGATGGGAAGTACAGTGCCTGCACTCTGAAGGAGGGGTGTTAATGTTGCAGTTTTATAACTGTAGTGTAAAGCACCCCTCTGGCAAGACAGTGATGGAGTGAATGATGACGAAAGTTTTTCTTTTTCGGGCCACCCTGCCTTGGTGGGAATCGGCCGATGTGTTAATAAAATGAAAAAAAAAAAAAAAAAAAATATTTCGTTGCAAGTTGCAAGTATACATAGGTATTGGTAGTTACAATCATAAAACTGAAATGCAAGGAGAGCCACTGGCATGCCATGGCATTAGGGGCAGCTTAATCTAAAGACTTATTCACTATGTACTAGTTGTATATTTTATTTCAAATTACAATATGTTGATGATATACTAGTAAAATAACAATACTAGAGAAATTTATTGAGTTTCTTCTAGTTATATATTTTATTTCAAATTACAATATGATGATATTATACTATTAAAATGACAATATGATGATATGAAATTGCAACAAGTGTTAAGGAGAATGATAATATAAAACTGAGATTATCTTAAGGAAAATAACATTGAGTTTGAAAGTAGTTACAGTATGAGTATTTAGTTTAGGGTGAGTAAGTGGTTTTTGGGAAGTCTTATGAATGAAAAGAAGCTGGATGTCCTGGCTTTAAGTGAGACAAAGCTGAAGGGGGTAGGAGAGTTTCAGTGGGGAGAAATAAATGGGATTAGGTCAGGGGTTTCAAATAGAGTTAGAGCTAAAGAAGGAGTGGCAATAATGTTGAATAATCAGTTATGGCAGGTAAAGAGGGAATATAAATGTATAAATTCAACGATTATGCGGCGTAAAATAAAGGTTGGATGTGAAAAGTGGGTTATAGTAAGTGTTTATGCACATGGAGAAGAGAGAAGTGTAGAGGAGAGAGAGAGATTTTTGGAAATGTTGAGTGAGTGTGTGGGGAGTTTTGAACCATGTGAGAGAGTAATTGTGGTTGGGGATCTTAATGCTAAAGTGGGTAAAAATGTTGTGGAGGGAGTAGTAGGTAAATTTGGGGTGCCAGGGGTAAATGTAAATGGGGAACCAATAAATGGGCTATATGTAGAAAGAGGTTTGGTAATAAGTAATACATATTTTATGAAAAAGAGGATAAATAAATATACAAGGTATGATATAGCACGTGAGGAAAGTAGTTTGTTGGATTATGTATTGGTGGATAAAAGGTTGATGGGTAGGCTTCAGGATGTACATGTTTATAGAGGGGCAACAGATATATCGGATCATTATTTAGTTGTAGCTACAGTTAGAGTAAAAGGTAGATGGGACAAAAAGAAAATGGCAACAGCAAGTAAAAGTGTATAAACTAAGGGAGAAGGAAGTTAGGGTGAGATATAAACAACTATTGGCAGAAAGGTGGGCTAGTGCAAGTATGAGTAGTGGGGGGTTGAAGAGAGTTGGAATAGTTTTAAAAATGCAGTATTAGAATGTGGGGCAGAAGTTTGTTGCTATAGGAGGGTGGGTTCAGGAGGAAAGAGGAGTGAGTGGTGGAATGAAGAAGTAAAGGGTGTGATAAAAGAGAAACATGTAGCTTATGAGAGGTTTTTACAAAACAGAAGTGTTAATAGAAGAGCAGAGTATATGGAGAGTAAAAGAAAGGTGAAGAGAGTGGTGAGAGAGTGCAAAAGAAGAGCGAATGAAAGAATGGGAGAGGCTCTGTCAAGAAATTTTGCTGAAAACAAGAAAAAAATTTTGGAGTTAGATAAACAAGGTAAGAAAGCCTAGGGAACAAATGGATTTGTCAGTTAAAAACAGAGTAGGGGAGTTAGTAGATGGGGAGCTGGAGGTATTGGGTAGATGGCGGGAATATTTTGAGGAACTTTTAAATGTCGATGAAAAAAGGGAGGCGGTAATTTCATGTACTGGCCAGGGAGGTACAACATCGTTTAGGATTGAAGAAGAGCAGGATGTGAGTGTGGGGAAGGTGCGTGAGGCATTACGTAGAATGAAAGGGGGTAAAGCAGCTGGAACTGACGGGATCATGACAGAAATGTTAAAAGCAGGGGGGGATATAGTGCTGGAGTGGTTGGTGTTTTTGTTTAATAAATGTATGAAAGAGGGGAAGGTACCTAGGGATTGGCAGAGAGTATGTATAGTTCCTTTATATAAAGGGAAGGGGGATAAAAGAGAGTGTAAGAATTATAGGGGAATAAGTTTACTGAGTATAAAGGGGAAAGTGTATGGCAGGGTTATTATTGAAAGAATTAGAGGTAAGACAGAGAGTAGGATTGCAGATGAGCAAGGAGGCTTTAGAGTGGGTAGGGGATGTGTAGATCAAGTGTTTACAGTGAAGCATATATGTGAACAGTATTTAGATAAAGGTAGAGAAGTTTTTATTGCATTTATTGATTTAGAAAAGTCATATGACAGAGTGGATAGGGAGCAATGTGGCAAATGTTGCAAGTGTATGGAATAGGTAGTAAGTTACTGAAGGCTGTAAAGAGTTTTTATGAGGATAGTGAGGCTCAGGTTAGGGTGTAGGAGAGAAGGAGATTACTCCGGTAAAAGTAGGTCTTAGACAGGGATGTGTAATGTCACAATGGTTGTTTAATATATTTATAGATGGGGTTGTAAAAGAAGTAAATGCTAGGGTGTTGGGGAGAGGGGTGGGATTAAATTTGGAGAATTAAATGCAAAATGGGAGTTGACACAGTTACTTTTTGCTGATGATACTGTGCTTATGGGAGATTCTAAAGAAAAGTTGCAAAGGTTAGTGGACGAGTTTGGGAGAGTGTGTAAAGGTAGAAAGTTAAAAGTGAACATAAATAAGAGTAAGGTGATGAGGGTATCAAACGATTTAAATAAAGAAAATTGATATCACATTGGAGAGAGGGATTATGGAAGAAGTAAATGTTTTCAGATATTTGGGAGTTGACGTGTCAGCGGATGGGTTTATGAAGGATGAGGTTAATCATAGAATTGATGAAGGAAAAAAGGTGAGTGGTGCGTTGAGGTATCTGTGGAGACTAAAACGTTATCCATGGGGGCAAAGAAGGGAATGTACGAAAGTATAGTCGACCAACACTCTTATATGGGTGTGAAGCATGGGTTGCAAATGCTGCAGCGAGGAGGAGGCTGGAGGCAGTGGAGATGTCCTGTCTAAGGGCAATGTTGGTGTAAATATTATGCAGAAAATTCGAATGTGGAAATTAGGAGAAGGTGTGGAGTTACTAAAAGTATTTGTCAGAGGGCTGAAGAAGGGTTATTGAGGTGGTTTGGTCATTTAGAGAGAATGGATCAAAGTAGAATGACTTGGAGAGCGTATAAATCTGTAGGGAAGGAAGGCGGGTAGGGGTCGTCCTAGAAAGGTTGGAGGGAAGGGGTAAAGGAGGTATTGTGGGCAAGGGGCTTGGACTTCCAGCAAGCATGTGTGAGCGTATTAGATAGGAGTGAATGGAGACGAATGGTTTTTGGGACATGACGATCTGTTGGAGTGTGAGCAGGGTAACATTGTGTGAAGGGATTCAGGGAAACCAGTTAATTGATTTAGTTGGACTTTCCTGGAAATGGGAAGTACAATGCCTGCACTTTAAAGGAGGGGTCTGGGATAGTGACAGCTGGGAGGGACAATTCTCAGCTGTCGTATCTGAGCTCCTCTGCAAAGACAGTGATTATGTATGTGTGTGGTGATAGTGTTGAATGATGATGAAAGTATTTTCTTTTTTTCGGATTTTCTTTCTTTTCGGGTCACCCTGCCTTGGTGGGAGACGGCCGACTTGTTGAAGGGGAAAAAAAAAATATTAAACATTCACTCTGGAGCACTAGACATTTTCACTGATGCATCTTTAAACACTGTGAACAAGGTATGTCGATGGCAATAACCATAGTAATAATAATCGCCCTGGTGCACTAACCAGACTGAAAATCGAAAACCTAAATGATTTTTTCATGAGAGTGCCACAGAACTTGACAGACGCATGCCTTTCTGACATCATCACTACGCCAAATGACTTTGAAAAGGCAATAAATGACATGCCCATGCACTCCGCTCCAGGCCCAGACTCATGGAACTCCGTGTTCATCAAGAACTGCAAGAAGCCCCTATCACATGCTTTTAACATCCTATGGAGAGGGAGCATGGACACTGGGATCGTCCCGCAGCTACTAAAAACAACAGACATAGCCCCGCTCCACAAAGGGGGCAGTAAAGCAATAGCAAAGAACTACAGACTAATTACGCTTAACGCCCCATATCATAAAATCTTTGAAAGGGTTCTAAGAAGCAAGATCGCCACCCATCTTGATACCCATCAATTGCACAACCCAGGACAGCATGGGTTTAGAGCAGGCCGCTCCTGTCTGTCCCAACTACTGGACCACACGACAAGGTCCTGGATGCTCTAGAAGATAAACAGAATGCAGATGTTATATACACAGATTTTGCAAAAGCCTTTGACAAGTGTGACCATGGTGTAATAGCACACAAAATGCGTGATAAAGGAATAACAGGAAAAGTTGGTAGATGGATTTATAATTTTCCTAACACATAGAACACAAAGAGTAGTAGTCAACAGAGTAAAGTCTGAGGCAGCTACTGTGAAAAGCTCTGTTCCACAAGGCACAGTAATTGCTCCCATCCTATTCCTCATCCTCATATCAGACATTGACGGGATATAAGCCACAGTGCTGTGTCTTCCTTTGCAGATGACACCAATCTGTATGACAGTGTCCACCGTTGAAGACACTGCAAGACTCCAAGCAGACATAAACCAAATTTTTTAAATGGGCTGCAGAAAACAATATGAAGTTCAATGATGAAAAATTTCAATTACTCAGATACGGAAAACGTGAAGAAATTAAAATCTCATCGGAGTACAAAACTAATTCCAACCACACAATAGAGCGAAAACTAATGTCAAAGACCTGGGAGTGTTCATGTCAGAGGATCTCACCTTCAAGGACCATAACAATGTAGCAATTGCATCTGCTCGAAAAATGACAGGATGGATAATGAGAACCTTCAAAACCAGGGATGCCGCCCATGTTGACACTTTACAGACGCTTGTTCTATCTAGGCTGGAATATTGCTGCCACTAACTGCACCTTTCAGGCGGGTGAAATTGCTGACCTGAAAATGTGCAGAGAACCCTCACGGCACGCATAAGTGCGATAAACCACCTCAACTACTGGGAACGCTGCAGTTCCTAAACCTGTACTCTAGAACGCAGGGGAGAGATACATTATTATATACACATGGAAAATTCTCGAGGGCTTAGTACCAAACTTGCACACAAAAATCACTCCCTACGAAAGCAAAAGACTCGGCAGGCGATGTAACATTCCCCCAATGAAGAGCAGGGGTGCCACTAGCACGTTGAGGGACAACACAATAAGTGTGAGGGGCCCAAGATTGTTCAACTGCCCCCCAGCATACATCAGGGGATTACCAAGCCCCTGGCTGTCTTCAAGCAGGCACTGGACAGGCACCTCAAGTCGGTACCTGATCAGCCGGGCTGTGGTTCGTACGTTGGACTGCGTGCGCCGGCAGTAACAGCCTGGTTGATCAGGCTCTGTCCAACAAGAGGCCTGGTCACGGACCGGCGCGGGCGCTTGACCCTGGAATTTCTCCAGGTAGACTCCAGGTATTACGTTATTATAGACATTTTCATTAATCAATCTTTAACCTTTTTTGGGGGCAGTCCCATGAAATTACGGTCTAATATGCAGTCACGAATGCACTAACATTATTTATACAATTACTACCATTATGCAGTAGTTTGAATAACAGTAAATCTTCCATTTTTTTTGTGAATAAAAATTCAAAATGAAAAGCAAGTGTATTATATGAGGGCCTGGAGATGACTAATGAACAGAGAAAATGTTATTTTAGTGCCAGGAATGTCTACATTATTTATTCTGGACCCTCCTTTGAAATTGGCCTTGAATTTTGTGTGAAATTGGCCAAATTAGTAATATCTGATCACTTTATTGGGTGATGAAATGGATAAATGGGCAGTTTCTTGTACTCAGTCGATAGAATAAAAGGAGTTCTAGTTAAATAGCTATGAGTTTGGTTCCCTGGTACAATGGAATTGCCTCAAAATAGGGCTAGAAGTGGGCAAAATCGCCGGTGCATAAATATCGCCAAGACCTCTAACGTAGTGAGAGTGTAATTCCATAATTTTTTCCCTCAAATTCTGTGTTTTTGGTTTCATTACCTTCAGAAAAAGATTCTCTTATCATTTCATGAGCATTTTTTCTTTTTCTTTTTTTAATTCTTTGACCCTTGAAGCATGTTTGTGAGCAGGGGTCTCGACCCTCTAAGGGTTAATCCCAGTGAGCAAAGTACAGTGGACCCCGAGTTTCGGTCACCTCGGGAAATCGTACAATTATGTAAGTATAATTTTGTAAATGCTTTTGTAAGTGTATTTTTGGGGATCTGAAATGGACTAACCTACTTGACATTATTCCTTAACCCTTTGGGGGTCGGTGCCGTACTAGTACGTTTTATGAGCAGGGGTTGGTGCCGTACTAGTACGCCCAAATTCTAGCGGCCTCAAATTAAGCAGGAAACGTCTCGTAGGCCTACATATGAAAGAATGGGTCTGTGTGGTCAGTGTGCGCAGTATAAAAAAAATCCTGCAGCACACTGCATAATGAGAAAAAAACTCTGACCGTTTTTTTTTATTAAAACAGCGACTTTGCAGTCTATTTTCGTATGGTATTTATTGATGTATTCTCGTTTTCTTGGTCTCATTTGATAGAATGGAAGATATATTACAGAAATAGAGATGATTTTGATTGGTTTGACAATGACAAGTACCTTGAAATTGAGCTCAAAATAGCAAAATGTTCGTTTTTTGATGATGTTCAAGAGTAAAAAATCACACCAGGGTCCAATACACATCAACTGGCGAGTCTAATATTCATGCACATGTGCCTGGATATTATTTATACCTTTTTTACAATGATGCAGTTGATACATAAAAGAAATCTTCAATTTTTTTTGAGAATAAAATTCAAAAGGAAAAAAAAGTAATGTAAGAGGGGTGGAGACGGGCTAATGAACAGAGAAATGTTATTTTAGTGCCAGGGAAAGTCTGCCTTTATTATTTGGACCCTATTTTTAAATTGGCATTGTTTGAAATTTGTTGGGAAACCAAATTGCCATTTTCTGACCACTATTTTGGGTAGTTGAAATTGGTAAAAGGCTTTTTGTACTCAATCGATAGAAGAAATGGGGTTCTGGAAATACAGGAACGCATTTAGCAGAGATTATGTTTCACGACCGTATTGCACGATTTGTTTTTACATTATCATCTTACATGACGTAAAGATGATATTCACGGTTCAGCAGGAGGGGAAAAATTTTTTGCGCGCGGTCGCCCGCGGTGGGTTAAAAACCCTTGAGTCAGTGGGGGGGTCCTTTTATCCCCCCGCCACCCTCACCCACCCACGCATCCTCCCAGCGTTCAGTTTGGTCACACGGCAGGGCGATAAGACGGGAAACCGCTGTGTTTTTTACATTCATTTCTGATTTTCATTGCATTTTGATAAAAATAAAAGAAATCATGGCACCCCGTAAGCATACAAGGTTAGCAAGTGACAAGAAAAATTTGTGCTCAAGTCTAGGAATTTCAAAGAAAAACGAGATATTAGATAAATTAAGAGTGGCTCACGGTGAGGGATAAGGGGGGCCTATGGCCTTAATGAAGGTCAGTTCGTACATTAGGGAAAAATGAGGCAAAATACGAGCTTGTGTAATGAATAACCCAAAATGTGACCTCATGAAAAAAATGAAAGAGGTCCCAAAA